>OZ010576.1:74910279-74927779 GCA_963932145.1 Acanthosepion lycidas
AAAAAGAAAGGAAAGAAATGAAGGCAATCATATATATATATATATATATATATATATATATATATATATATATATATATATATATATATATATATATTACTGCATAAAAACAATTTCAAAGGTGTATATAAACAGATATATCTGTATGCATGCATGTATGTATGTATTTAAGTGTGAATATATATACACAAATACTTTCGTGTATTTGTAGATGCGCACAGGTTAAGAATGGAGATACGAAATATTTTACCATATAATTTTCTAATTGAAATGCTTTTCTTTTTAGTGAAGCTATGCTTTCATCTATTGGCGTATTTTGAAAGTGTTGTCTTTATTTCTTTTATTCAGCATTCTATTCGTCTTCGCTCTTTGCCTTTCGCAACATACTATCAACAATGAAACTATCTACATTTACGCAAAACATTTCTTTTGCTGTATGAAAAATTAGTTTCCTTTTCACACACAGACACACACACAGACACACACACAAACACATAAAAATAATAGGGAGAAAAAAAATTTACAATATTCATTAGTTGTCCAGTTTCTTTTCGAACGAACTCGTCTCGGCGGGAAGCTTCATTATAATACAGTGAAGGTGTTATAGTAATTATTATTACAGCCAGTGAACAGGCACAAACACTTATATATTGACATATAGAAGTCAAGCAGCGTTTTTTTTTCAAATGGAGAAGTAACATGTGTAAAAGAATGATGTTTGTTAAAAATAGATTGGAAAAAAAAATGCAGAAAGAATTCGATGTTAAGAAAAAAAGCGCGAAAATAGAGAAGGCAAATGAAGGGAAAAGACAGCCATAACAAAAAGATAGGAATTACATTTCACCTTGACAAAATTAAATTCTTCAAAATTTTATCCAGTTTTCTTTTCGATAAAATATTTTTTTATTGTGAATTACTTTCTCCATTTATTGATACAGTTTCATTAATTTCTGTAATCGTTTAGGCTTCTTTTAATGAATCCCATTGGACTTGTATTTATGTATTCGATGTTTGCTGCAAATTCTTCTGTTCAACTTTCGTAGCAAGATGGGGTTCTTTAGAGCAAAAACCAAAAGAATATATATTGCAAATATTGTTGCAAAACTGAATTCTGATTTCTTACAAAAACATTTTCTATTCGCCATTTTTATGCTGTTATGGAGATATGTATATCAAAATTACAAAATAGTTTTCTTTCCGATAAATAATTTAAAGCACAAGTAGAAAATGTAAAACTTAAGTAATGGATGTTTCAAAAAAATATTAGGTTGGTGCAAAAATAATGACGTAATAATGTCGTTTTTTGACGTTAAAAAATACGTCAAAAAACGACATTATTACGTCATTATTTTTGCACCAACCTAATATATCAATATTAAGTGGTGTGTTTTATTAATTAAATCTTAATGCTTATATCGTACTATTTATTTCCGAGTTTATATCCAAAATATTTGATCAAATAATTCCAATATTTAAAAAATATCTTGCTTGTCACTAAAAAAGAAATGCAAAGGCTTAATTATGAAAAAAAATGCGTTTTGTTCACTGATTTGGATGCATAATCATTGCATGGACTAAGTTTGGGAAATTCAGTGTTATTACTAAGCAAATTTAAGAAAATAGAAAAGATAGTAGATAGTGTGTCTCTCAATGAATTTAATTGCGTGAATGAAAGTTTTAATAGGCCTTTTACATTCGTTATTCGCACTCTGAGTTTGATAAAATCAGTACCCTCAATTAAATTAATCAGTTAAAACAACAAATTATACTTTTTCAATTATTTTAATATAGGAAGAATATAAGTTTAAAAAAAAAACTAAATTAAAACTTGTATAGACAAACCTGAACAAAGTATAAATTAGATATCTCAAAGTTGTATAGGCAATAATTTATTAATAAAAATAATGTATAATTTTCTGTAACTAAAGCGATACATTATTAATTCTTGATTTCTACTTTATGATTAGCTATGTCTAAATCTGAAAGAGATACATTCAAACTTAGTAAAGTTTCATTACTAATGACAAATATTCCATATGAGTTATATATATATATATGTAGAGGTTTAAAGGCTTAGGTGGGATATTTTATCAAGTTAGGAACTTTTAATCTTTGTTGAGATTCTTTTAAAGAAAATCACCAACTAATTACCTAGACGAAATCAATGTTGAATCAAATGTTTTAAACAATCAAATTACATTTCATAGTATCATCTTTTACCACCTGAAGTACATAAATGCAATTTTGTCACTTGGATATTTTGGATTTCATGGCTTCAACAAACAGGGATTTTGAAGGCCGAATCTATTAATCGATACTTAAAATCACGCGCCTTTTGTACAGAAATGTGCATTAAATGATGTTAGCTTATAGAGAACTGACAAATGAATTTAGTCATTTTAGGTTCGATGAATATAACTGCGCCAAGACACTTGATAGTGAAATCTCTGAGTATAACAACTGGACACAACTGGACACAACTGGAGAAATAACAATTCTCGATCGTTATGTACAAATCTTGCTGAATTAGAACATGGTTTATTGAATATTAGCCATTACAAAATTTTAATCAATTAAGACAGCTGATAATTTAGAAGGTAAATGTTGGTAAATACATTTTAAAGAACAGTTTTTGTGAAAGAAATATTGTATTCTAAAATGAACATAGAAGCAATTCGGAAATGAAAAACATATTTAGAAACTTATTTCGATTTTTATTTTCATAAAACGTTTTCCAAAATTTTGGTATAATTTGCAAGAATAAAATCTAAATATTAAACTCATAGCAGATGTTTGTGTGCTTGAAAAAGTAATTTTAAAATGAATATCAAGTATTTCGATGTTCTATCATTTATTTGTAAGCGCCACGTTTATCTTTCTCCTTTGACAACTAAAAAAAATGATGTTTTTTCTGTGACAATGAATTCAAGTTTAAAGAATTTTAACAAATCTCTTTTTCTTTACATCTTTATGAAAGCGTCACGATGAAGCTAAAGATTAGAATTAACAAAGGAAGATTTAAAAAATACTGCTCAAAACAAGATATTAAAGAAGGAAAATAGTCTGTATTGATTATTCTGAAGATAGTTGGATGTGAAGGTTGTTAGTTTGATAAAATGACGGACATTTTTTTCACTCATAAATTACAATTCCTAAAATATCACACGCAAAACAATCGAAGAAGACGTTAACGAAATATAAGTCAAAGAAATGGAAATAAAATTGATGTTTGGGAATAAATCGATAATTGATGATGTAATTGCACGAATTTGTTGCCGTATTTCGTCCGCACCAGTAGATTTTCTTGCATTTTGAGGAAGCGGCAAGGTTGTGTGCGCTGAGTGGCGGGAATTGCTGCAGAGTTTTGTGAGAAAACTCGGTTTGTTAAACACTGGGAATGTGTGAGGCGTAGAGTTGCGGTGGGAGGAGTCAAAAAGTGGAGAGTTCCATGTAAATTAGTGGGCGGATGCGTTTGTCTGCATCATTACCTTTTGCTACTGACAGTGCTGTCAGGCCTCTTTTCAAACATGCAGGGGAAAGGAGGAATGATTTTAAATTTAAAATTTAAAGTCGCTGCCAACGCAAAGGACTAGTGGAAGGAGATTCTTGGAAATAAACGGACGCCTCAGTCTCTTGCATTGGTTCTCAAGTGCGGTGTATAGATTGTCTGTCCTCGAGGAGGAGGGGGTGGGGGAGGAGTGGGGGGGTGTACAGGTTTGTTCTAACTACTGGAATTCTCTGTACAAACGCCAAGTGGCATTGGCACAACGAAACTCGATCGCTTCGTCTATTCGCTTCTTGTGTTTGGGAGTGTCGCTTCTGTGAATGTCTTGCGTGGTTTGCTGAGCCGATATTGTGTCATAGGGATTTCACTAACTTCTGATAGGGTGTAGCTCACGTGATGATCTTGCACCATTATAGGCGCATGATCGTTGCATTTGTTTAAACGGTATGTGTCTGTCCGTCAATACTAATGCCCTGAAGGTATCGAGGATTTTTACAAATGCAAGGCAAAAAATCTTGTTTACAGCTTGAGGTAGTAACGAATGATAACAATCTCACGCTTAGGCTGGATATTAGACATTCCACTGAACAGTCCTAGTCGATTATTTATACGTGCGAGTGAGAGTAATGCGTAGCTGCGTGTATATGATTAAGATTTGGACTTAGAGAATAGGCAAAGCATTGGTAAGGGTATAAATATTTATGTGCATAATAATCAGCTTCTATGTAAATGAATGAACATTGGAATATGAATGTGAATAATTGTATCTACTATATGCGAATGTACATGTGAAATTTTATTGACTCTCCTCTGGTTTATGTAAAATTATTTTTTTTATTCGAAAACTAAATCTGAAAAAAGGTATATTCCGTCAATGTTGAGATGAAATTTCATTTGAAAGAATCAGATGAATCATTAATAGACACATACGTACACAACACACTCACTGCAAAATGTCACAATGATAAGTAATAGATTTTGTAAATCTATTTTCTTCTGATCTCTTTGCTTTGCAGTAACACGATTTGAAGAATAAAAGAAGCGAATTTTTGTTACCGTGAAATTGATTTACTGATGTGACACAAGGTCGAAAGTATGGAGCACCAAGTGGGGATCGAACTCACTATTCAGTCGTAACGGATCTAGCAAGACAAACTTTCTAAACATTACACCATGTCGGTGTACCGACTTTGAAACTGATATACACCAACGACATAAAATATATCACAATCAAAAGACAAGAATTTGTCCAGACTGGTGTTTGAAATACAATGCTGAAAATTTAGCACAACCCTATGACCAGTTTTAAAAATTAGTTTTTTTCATCGATTTATTGTTGTCATTATCAAAACATGGAGATGTGAAAAACGAAGTCGGAAATGGTCAGTTAAATAAGCAGTTAGGCTTTTAACCTAGAGACGAAATTATGGCGTAATTTGAATCTTAGATGTTTAAGTTGTTGCTTTTTGCAATCAAATTAGAATAAGCAGAAATTAATTTTTTGTAGATAACATTTAAAACACCGATAGCTTCTTATTTGTTTGCTGTGACGAAAAATTAGTTTCTTGTTCATCTTCAATCATTTTCCTTACAATGATAATTCGAATATCTGCTCATGCTCACAACAAATATCTTTAATGATATAACAAACTACCCCAAGTGTTGAAGATTACAATAATGACTTCGTTGTATTTTATGACACCTAGGTGTAATTATGAAGGTGTCTATTTTCAAATGCCCTCACTACTTGTACCATCCAAGCGGCATTCATTAAATAAATAAATGATATTTCGTTTCATAGGTTTTGCTCAGCATTTACTGTAAGCAGTTTCAAGAAATACCACTGCGTTATAAAAATTCAGGTAAAGCGATCTAGAAATTTAAAATGTTCTGATCATGAACGTGAAATGGACAAAAAACTTAAGCACAATGCTCACTGTTGCAACAAAGAAATAACTATGTGAAAGCAAATTTTTATTTTTTTCGCTTTGCGTTCCCAACAAATATTACATTTCTTTACCTTAAAAACCAATAATTACACAGGCTTACATATACACACACAAACACAAATATATGCCTGTCTGTGTATGTATGTGTTCTCTCGTTGCATACCAAATTCATTATGATATAACATTAATGAAAATCAATGTCAAATTTTATTGATCCTGTAACAGACTTCGAATTATAAATTCGAATTATTAGATGAAGTATTCATTTTCAAATAGTATTTAAGCGAGACGTTCAGTCTGTTTTTCCTATCCAGTCTACATTTTAAACGTGCGTAAGATAAATACACCAGAAATAAAAATGACTAATATAATGAATAAATAATAATTTACTGATTGTATTTCAATACTTGAATATTTGACTATAAATTTAGTCATGGAAATTTATTTTTAAGATTTATATTCTTGATCGGATTGTTTTTATACAGTTTAGGGACTAATTCACGATCTTAATTGTAAATTCACTGTTTAAATTTTGTTTTTAAAATTATGTTACTTCTATAATTGATAAAATATTTTATGTTCAGGGAATCGAATATTAACGAAGTCTGATTTTAGTCTTTAGTTGCAGTCATTGAGGATAAAAGCAATACTTGGATAATACGAAAGTATTCAAATTTAATTTAAATTCTTGATCCTTACTGAAACCCTAACGTCTTATTCATATTTGAGTAAAATTTGTCACAAAAAGACAAAATATGGTGAAGTCTTTGTAAATTATAAATTACGTTTATATGCGTTAGACTGCATACAAGGTTAAGTATATGACCCAAATTTAGTAAGACTAGACGCAATTCATTCAGTATATAAAGTCGGGTTATCAGATTTAGTATCGAACCTCTCAGACCCTCCAACATGAAATATCTAAACTTTCAAAATTTGCCATTAACTAATGATATTAATCTTACATTTTAGATATAAAGACTTTTGCAAACAATTCACTGTGAATTTTTTCGAAATGATGGTTATAGTTTAGGAAAAAATTTTTTTAGAATGGATTCCGTTAAAAAATGTTTACAATTGAATCGGTTGAAAATTTTAGAATGGACCCCGTGGAAAAATGTTTAGAGTGATTTCCATTGAAAAATTTGTAATGGATTCTGTTGAAAAATGTTTAGAGTAGATTTTATTAAAAATGTTTAGAATGGATTCCTTTGATAATGTTTATAGTAGATTCCATTGAAAAATGTTTAGAATGGATTCCGTTCAAAATGTTTAGAATGGATTCCGTTCAAAATGTTTAGAATGGATTCCGTTTAAAATGTTTAGCATGGATTTTGTGAAAAAAGGATTTGAATAGATTCCGTTGAAAAATGTTTAGAATGGATTCCGTTCCAAAATATTTAGAATGTATTACTTTGAAAATTTTTAGAATAGATTCCTTAGAAAAATGTCCACAATAGATTCTGTTGAAAAAAAAATGGTTTCCATGATTTTTAAGAATATTCAGATTGGTATAATTTTGGTAATATTCTTATATATTATATTTTTATAGTTAATTAAAAAATTAATTGTCAAGAATTCTTTGTGCTTACAGAGAGCATTTTCGAAAAAATAAATCTTGTAAAGAATCGGTAATATGTTTCTAAGAAGTTATCTAAAGGCAAGGCATAATTTAATTGAATATAATTAGTCTTATTAAAATAAGTTAAACCGTAGGTAAAAAGTGTTGCCTCATTTCTCTCATGATGTTCCACACGTACGTACATATATAGACAATATATTATTACTTGTTTTCCCGTACCGTCAAAATATAACGGCAGTATTTAAGTAATTTGCAATTAAATTTAATGTTTTTTTTTTATCTGTACAATTAACTCTATTATCACATAGAAGGAAGAATTTAATTTTTTTAATCATTAAAATTAAAAATATCCAAAGAAATAAAAATCAGTACATTAGCATCTCCGCTAATTATTTAGCAGGCTCGTTTATTAGCGTCAAGTAATGTGTCCTATTTCTATAACAATAGAATATTTTCATAATTTGAAAAAGGGTGTTTAAGGATGTGTGATCGATAAAAATACAAAGTCTGATTGTGTTTTGTATGGATTAACATCAAACTAAATGTTTGTTTTTGCTGTCATTATATGTAGGTATATCCAAAGAAACGCGGTACCGAATGTTAAAAATGAATTTAAAAAATGAAAAAAAAAAAAACTTTCTTAAAGCGTTATTTTATTTTAATTTAAAGCTAATAAATTAAAATTATATTTCCAGTAAGCAAAATATTTTTCAAAACGAATTTAAATTGACTAGAAGGAGTCTTTTTTCTACGGTGGAAATACCCGTAAAAATTGCTTGAGGAATATAATGTGAGAGCGTTGCTATATAATTTTTAACTACTCAGTAATCTTAAAAATTTAGGAAAATATTCTCCGTAATTTAATGTTTTATTGAGTTTTAAGTACTTTGGCTTTAAATTTATTAGAGTTACTGCACTTATTTTCTGATAATGTCTTGTATGGTCTTTCATATTTACAAAAAATCGGCAAAAATATTAAAATATTGGGGGTCGTTAAATTGCAGTAAGCTTTTCCATTTATGATTAGTAAATATAGATATTAAAGATTTCGAACTGTATAAATTATTCTAATTAAAATTTGAAAAAAAAGAATGAAAACAATTCTTGTAAAAATTCATTATTCACCGAAAATATTTTTTCTTAAGACAGTAGAGTCCAAATATATGTTATACATGAAAGCAATTAAAAGCTTTTCTAATAAAATGATGTCTTATTTTTATTGTATTTTCTTATTTTATGATTCAGAACAGATTTTAGGTAACTGGGGTCCAGTTTTACAAAAAATTCTAAATTGCTAAATTCTCCAAGGAGTTCTGCGTATGACTAATATAAACATTCAGTCATTTATGTGTCATTCGTGATTCTTTCCATACATGACTGATGAGGCAGATTTTTTCTAGCAGTAGGTTGCCATTTCTTTCTGTGGTAAACCTGCTACCATCTAAGGCTATAGAACCTGGTCTGTTCTGCTATTTAACCATAGCTGGGAGGAGAAGAAGAGGATTCATACCTTTTCCAGTACGTAAGTGAATGTAATGGATTCGACTGGAATTCGAACTCGGCTCTCCGCTACCGTGCCTTCTATAAACATTAAGCGGTAAAAAATGACATACTATTTCATATATTCTTTCATTTCACACATCAATACATTTTGCACATTGTTTCTCAAATTACCCTTAAAAAAATACTGATGCCTGGTTATAAAAATAATAATTTGCGGAAGTGAGTTGGATCAAGAAATTCTCTGTAGACCTAGATAATATGCACTTGGACAACAGCCTTTCGTTAAATAAGTTTGATGAAAGACGATAAACAAGGAAGTTTTAAAACTTCTTTTTAGTTAACTTTTCTTGTTCATGTATAGGGGAACATGTTTTGGGGGTCAAGTGTTTGCAAATATCGTTCTCACCATCACAGACAAATGAAGACTGAACGATCAAAAACTATAAACACCGAATTAACATCGTTTATAATTATTCCTGGAAATAAAAAAAAAACAATATCAATGTCTCATGACAAGCACCGAGAACATTATTTGAAAACAAATGATATTCATAATTTTCCCTGATCTTGATAATAAACAAAGCTACCCTTTTCTCATTTATTCTGCCCGTCCTATTCGCCGTCTTTGTGTTGTGATTAAGAAACTAACTTCTATATTTTGAGTTTAGTAACCAAATCATTGATGGTTTTGAAATTAGGATGCGGTAGAAATTACAGAACATCATTTATCTGACGGTCACTGAAGAAGTGATCAATGAAAAAAAGTGTTGTCTGTTCATACCGAAAATTTCGTTATCAGCTAAACTTCTGGATCTATCTATCTATCTATCTATCTATCTATTTATCTATCTATCTATCTATCTATCTATCTATCTATCTTACACTCATCTATTATTCTAAATTTTTCTATTCCCGCGTGGTCTAAACAATAGTGAGTCTGGCTTTTGGTACTCTTGTTCAAACAAAATATATTTAAAATGTTTTTTAAAGACTGCTACACACAAGTTGTTACGATATCACACCATCTATTTATGTGCTTGCAAAATCTTATCTATCTATCTATCTATCTATCTATCTATCTATCTATCTAATAGTTATTCATTATTTTAAGTTTTAGTAAAAATATAACGTGACAGTTGAGCGTCTCTATCCAGAACTAGTAGTAGTAATAGACACGTATGTTGTACATTCTTTTGATTAAAATTAAATATCATGTGCATCGAAGAAAAAATTATCAAAAGAATGCTTAAGTCTCCGAATCATGCTATCAATGCCACACATGAATGGTTTGTCTCATCTAACACATTTTTACTGAAGTCGTTAGGAGTGATTATATTTTGCACTTTGTACTTCAATTGAGAACTCTTTTATTCAATTTTTTTCGTCAGCAAAAAATGGAATAGTCAGTGAGCTGAGACTGTTGTGATGTCAAGGGAAATTGATATTAATTCTATCTTATAGACCATGACATCCATATATTACTGTTTTCGTTCCCATTGATGTATAATAACTAGTGTAAATTTATCGAATGAGAAGGCATCAATGTTTGTCCAATTACGTCCCTTGTAATGTAAATATGCGCCAATTGGAACAAAGGACATATATATATATATATATATTAGATAGATAGATAGATAGAGACAAAGAGTGAGACAGACAGAATTGTGTTAATTATTTGTTGTTTTTATGTGTTGTGTTTGTTATCAATCTAATGTATATTGACATGGCGTAAAGGCTTTCCTTTTTTGTATTAATCATAACTGAAGATCACATATGGAACAGTGAACAACTTAGAAAACGTCTTCTCTTTTACAAGATCTTAATAAGCAAAGAAAGTCTGTGGTGCATAAACGTCTGTAGCGTAGCAAGAGAAAGGCGCAGGTATGAAGGGGGGCACAAAATTCCCTCCGGTTTAAAATCCCTGCAGCAGAACGCCCCCGAGGATACGAAGTTCTCGGGGGGCGTCTGTCATGTTCCCGAGACAATAACACTTCCTAGTGACAAATAGAAAATGGGACATTAATAAATCAATAAAAAAAAATGTTAAAATAAGCAACACCCTTGGTGTGAAGATACCTACAATAGCTCGTAACTTGTAGGGAACGTAAGTCAAATTGAATTTCTGAGCTACGCTTTCTTTTCGTTATTTTTATTTTATCATTTCACCCTAAGGAAGGGGATAAAGACACTAAGATGCAAGGGGGGGGGTCAATAAGTGTTAGAGAATATGAGGTGAAAAAACACTATTAAGGAGAGAGAACAATTCAAGAACAAGAATTAAGTGAAATAGGTGATAACGATTGACATTGAATTAAAAATTTTGAGGATCAAATTTGACTGAGAAGCAAGAAGCCGGAAAAGAGTTCAATAAACGTGAAGTGCGAAAGAGGTTATTGTTAGCATAGAACAACTAGCCATAGAACACATGGCCATTTTAACTGTTAAATAATAAAACCTTGCCACCAATCTAGTAATGTGCTTAAATATACTAAATAATAGTTTTATGATAAAATGTAGCCATATTAGCTAGCCTTTTCTATTCCAGTCATAACGACCTATTCACGGATTTTGTGTTGCGATTTAGAAAGTCACCTATATTTTTGCCTGGCATACGAAAATTATGAGTTTAGCCAGCAGGCCATATTTGCGATAAAGGATTAATGGCTTTTGAAATTAAGATGCGATAGAAAACACAGAACACCCACTGATCTGACGTTCACTGAAGAAGTGATCAATAGAAAAAGAAGTGGCGTCTGTTCATACTGAAAATATGGTTATCAGTCAAACTTTTGGAAGTGAGAGACCGTATAGTGTCAGCACATTGGCAACACACACACACACACACACACACACACACACACACACACACGCATATATATATATATATATATATATATATATATATAAATAAAGAACAGTAAGTGCTCAATGTAAATTTACAGAGCATTAATATTATAAATTAATTGATTTAAAATATGTTTTTTCGCTACACAGTTCTAACCATGTTTAAAAAATGGAAGCTCCGAATTTAATTTTGTAATTAGATTAAAGACATTAGTTCGATTTCAACCAGACAAGGGGTGTTTGAGTGTTCACGCAAACACCCCTTGTCTGGTTGAAGTGGATTTCTCTGTATCCTTGGAAACGTGAATTATGATTTTTGCTGTGTCTTTAAAACCCAGTAATTTTAAAAGTTACTCCAAAATTCGCTTGCGGATGAAATGGAACTAATGTCTTTAATTTAATTACAAAATTAAATTCAGAGCTTTCAGCTTCCATTTTTGAAACATGGTTATAACTGTGTAGCGGAAAAAACATATTTTAAATCAATTAATTTGTAATATATATATATATATATATATATATATATATATATATATATATATATATATATGCCTGTGGGAGGCACAATTTTTCTTTAGTAGGACTTCTCAATTTAGGATAGAAGTTATTAATTTCACTGTTTAATATAATAAAATAATACAGGGACAGCAACCCAGGGACATGTACCCAATAAAAATAATGTTTACAGTAATAAGGAAATCTATCTATCTATCTATCTATCTATCTATCTGTTATATGTATATATATTTAGATACATCCAAAGAAACACGATACATGTTTATATATTATATACCTCCAAAGAAAGGCGATAGAGTTTTTTCAGGTATGAATTAATTCTTAAAAATAAGAAAAATTTTGACGCTTTTTTTAGTTTTAATTTCAAGCTAATAGATTAAATTTAATATTTTCAATAAGTAAAATACTTTGCTGTATTTCAAAACTAATTTAAATTGACTGGTAGTTGTTTCTTTTTGTTTTTTTACTCGCTACAAATCGCTGATTTTTAGCCATCTGTCATTTCCATTGAACTACCCAGTAATCTTAAAAATTTAGGAAAATATTCTCCGTAATCTAATATTTTATCGATTTTTAGGTATTTTGGATTTAAATTTACTATAGTTACCGCTCTTATTTTATTATAATTTCCTATATGGACGTCTGTATTTACAAAAAATCGGCATGTTTATACACACGCACAAAAAATTCAAAATTCTTTTAAAAATTTTCGTGGTCGCTAAATTGCCATTATGATTAGTAAATATGTTTTTTTACTTAACCGGTACAAATTAATACAGAATTTTAAAAGATTTAAAACTTTATAAATTATTCTAATAAAAAAGAAAAACAATTCTTGTAAAAATACACTATTTATCTCAAAAATGTTTTTTTTCCTTAAGACAATAGTGTCCATAATATATTTTATTCATAAAAGCAATTAAAAACTTTTCTAATTAAATGATCTTACTTTAATTGCATTTTTTATTTTACGATTCAGAGAATATTTTAGGTAATGTGAAGTCCTGTTTTACCCCGCCACCAAAAAAATAAAAAAAACGAAAAATAAATTAATGATTTAAATTCTCAAAGGAGTTCTGCGTTTAACTAATATAACTACAGAAATTATTTTCTCGAAATTTCGCAAAATTAAATAGGTGCGATCTAATAGAAGTTGAAAAAGTTTTTACCAAGATTTCCTAAAAAAGAAATCATTTTTAAAATAATTTAATTAAAAGTTTGAAAATTTCATTGAAATCTGACAATTATTTAATTTTTGAAAGAATTTCCAAATCAATCTGTTTTTCATCTAAAAAAAGACGCCAAAATTTCCAAGACTAATTTATGGTCCCTTGCTGGAAAATAACATTTTTAACCAAAATTTAATAATAAAAAAATCCTTTGGTCTTTCAACTTAATAATGACAAAGATTTTGACGATAAAAATGTATTTTTATTAAGTTTGGATCATTTTTTCATCATGTATGCTCATTTTTTTTTCGCGAATCTTTGTAGGTACCTGTATATATATATATATATATATATATATATATATATATATATATATATATATATATATATATATATATATATATATATATATATTTATTTATTTATGTGTGTATATATATATATATATATATATATATATATATATATATATCGACAAGTTTTTTTTACATTCAAATAACAAGGTTTATCTATTTAACTTTTTATTGTATTTACCCAAAGTTAGAATCAAATATTGTATCAAAGGATCGAAACTGTGTATAGATTGTCCGAAGTTCATGCTCGTTGTTTTTGTTTAAGTACTTACGACTGTGTCGATCATTATCTGTGTTGTCAGTGTGGTAGGCAAGTACTTTTGTAATAGTTAATCATTAGATTAATTTCCCTTGAAATTCATACTTAAATCTTACCTAGTATCTTTACGTTTTATTATAGAAACGTTAAAATTTGAATATTGAAAAAAATGTGCCTTCCAAATTTAATGCTTTGAATTCAAAGATCTCTAGATCTTTTGTAGTTTCTTAATACGTTTTTCATATTGCTTCGTTTTGTTTTCATTTCACGCTTAAAATATAGAATAATTAAATAAAACATATTTTCATTATGTTTTGATTTTAATATATGAACCTACTGTAAAATTTATGAACCTACTGTAAAATAGGGTACCCTCTGCGGGGTCTCTAGAAAATTAACGGTTCGTGTAAAAACAATCATTGCCCCGGCAGTTTAACGACCCAAATTATCGTGGTTGTTGTGAGGGAAGCAACGGACCAATTTCAACAAACTAATATAATATTAATGATATTTATATGTGAATTTTCTGCGATCTTTCTTATTAATAAGATTAATATGATAAAATTGACATTTACAAATTCTGGGTAATTTCATCGATACATGCCATTTTGTTGCCAAAAGTCTTTAAATATCGCTAATTCTTCTTTTATCTGCTGTGTCCCTTTAAGAATGGGCGATTATATCTCTCCCCAATTTCTTATCCTTTGTAGCTCTTGGCAATGTTTTTTTTTTTTTTCGCATTTTTGTTACTATCCTTCCCATTCACTGTTTTCTCATTGACACACACAGGTTAGATAGGTTACCTGCTGTTTACCTCTGTCCATCTTGCCTTCAATATATCCAATGAGTATCAAATTCTCCAAACCTTTTTTCTTCATTATGCTACACTAAAACTTAAATTGCCTCTATCTAATACTAAATGTAAGTGCTCTTTTTGCTTCCATTTTCCTCCAGACTTCGTTGTTGCTTACATATTCCAATCATGGTATTCTCAGCATCCTTCTCTGTTGCCTCAAGTCAACTCTTTATCTATGAGGAAATTATCCAACATTCCATATCATATAGGAGGATTGATATTACGTAACAGTGATAATGATTGTTACTAATACACTTCCTCCTAATTAGCCCATAGTTGGGAGTGGGGGAGAGGTGTATTTATACCTTTCCCAAGAATATTTGCGCCTAAGTCAATACAACAAACACGACTAGATATTGGGACTCGGCTCTCCGATTTCCAAATCCGTGTCGTTATCCATTACACCACCTGCACATCTAAGCAATACCTTGTATTCTCATGTAGTCACCCATCTATGCACTGACCAGGATAGACGTTGCTTACATTCGGTGGTCGTAGAACTAATTTTAGTATACGAATTCTTACAGACCTCTGACTTAAAGACACCTCCTGCGCCGGGTTTAGAACAAATAGGCCCTATGCTAGTAAAGTTATGAGGCCTCTTAATGAGGTAGGCCCGGCATGCCTACGCAGACATGGAAGGAAGTTGAAGGCCAACGAGGCCCTATGCTTAAGTACACCTAAGGTAAATCCTGTACTGCCCCACCTCCATTAAAATCATTCTTGTGACATGCCTGACTAAAAAAAGACGAATAATAACGAATTTTTTTCGACTGTGTTTTGATTTTAAATACAAGATGACCATTATGCACTTTCTTTAAAACTGCTACTGCCTTGTATTATGAGTTTAAATATAAATAAAAATGTATCATGAATTGAAAATTATTTAGCATCTGTTGTTATGCCGTTTGCAAGTGCTTGATCCCTTTAATTTTAGAACGCATCACCGCCACTGTAATTTGCATTTTTATTCCTTTATTCTCTTCGCCGATTATATTGGAAAAAATGTGAGCACATGGACACAAAAGAAGTGCTCAGTATGTCGCTTCGGTGGTGGAGTTTAGTAAATCGACAAAAGTTTTGCTGGAAGTCATGACGCCAGTAAGCCTGTACCCCATCCTTTTGATGGAAACAAAGAGAACAAGGTACAAAATTGGGAACGCACTATTTTAACTGAAAAAAAAAATGAAGAAAATGCTTACATTCTTGTTGATAATAAACGAAAGGGTTCCATTTTGCCTGATACAAATTCACAGAATAGTGTTGCAAATCTGAAAGCAGATGACCTCATAAATATTTTATAAACCATGATGTTGGATTTATAGATTTTGATAGAACAGTTTCAGCAGTTGTAACACATGCAAGGTGGAGTGAAATGAATTTGGAGCAAATGAATTTCAATATAAAATGGTTGATTTGATGCTAACGACTTGCATTCCTTGCATGTTAGTTTAAATAAAGCCTTTTGAGTAGAGAAGAATTAAGCCGTTCCTAGTTGGTGTGTCCCCGTCTTCATAAAGCATCATAGTGCTTGTGTTGTTTTCTTTCTTTTTATTTATGACGTCTGATCGTTTGTTTGCTCTCACTACACACGATGGATTCTCTAAGTAGAAAAAATATTCTCGAAAATAGCAACAATCACCGAGAATCATGTGCTGCGTGGAAAGAAGCTGAACGCCGAATTCGTTCCCAGTCCTCCGCCCCAGTGGCATTGATGAAGAGCCACAAAGGATAATTCGGCGGAAAAAATAAATGGATAGATCTATTGCGACATTTGCTTTCAATAACTTCTAAGAATCTTAAATTCCGTGATCAAACTGAGGATACAGGATCCAACGGAACAACTAGAAATATCCTATGACTTTTGTAGTTATTTCAGATAAGCGTAATCTAGTTGTAAGAGATCATCTAGAACGCCTTAAAACAAACAAACGTTAACATCTTTTTCTCCTAATATAAAAGATTAGTTTTGAAATCTTGTCTTTCCACATGTGTGGAATGATTGTTAATTAGCAATTCGTACAAAGCAATTATTAAAAAATAATGACGTAATAATGTCGTTTTTTGACGTTAAAAAATACGTCAAAAAACGACATTAATACGTCATTATTTTTGTGCCAACCTAATATTATGGGATTCTATCTAATTCCGCGCCTGATTTAGCGCACTTTCAACAACTGGACCAAGTGATTTGGTTTGTTGATATTGAGACAGGAAAAGTAAAAATCAATGAGTCAGTCATTGACTTTCTGCTGATAAAGAGAAAAAAAAATCCCGATGACAATATTCGGTAAACAGTAAACAAAATACTGAATTTTTATTAGGAGATTGTTGTTCACAATGTCAAGATTTTGTTACTATCATGTCAAGTCATCAGTCAGTCGATCAATAAAAAGTTCTCAGAATCCAAAAGTAGTGCTTGAAAATTGTGACAATGACATTTTGAACATATGTTTTGTTTGTTTTTATGGTTTATCAACCTTTTGCAGTTATCTAAAGCCAGAAAATATTTTTAGATTGTAAGATTGTTTTGAGATAACTATTTATTAGTACAAGTCCTTAATTAACTTATAGTTGGGGGAAAAGAGACAAATTCATATTTTCCCCAAGGGTCTTTGCGCGTAAGTGAATATATCAAACCTGACTGGAATTGGAACTCTTCTTTCCAATTTCTAATTCCGAGTTCATATACATTATACTACCTGGATATCCAAGAATATAGAGCACCTGGTATTCTCAAGTGGTCACCCACCTAGGTACTAACTTGACGTTATCGTGATTGTGCGATAACCGGTTATTTTCAACTTATAGTGTCTTCATATTGCAAGTCAGGAAACAACAATTATTAACTTTTTTTAGTAGAAGTGAAGCAATTTATAATCGTTTTAATTATTAAACCAATCAATAGGACGAATAGCTGCAGGGACTGAATGTTTCTATTAAGCGTGAGTCAGAAATATGTTG
>OZ010576.1:74932779-74990279 GCA_963932145.1 Acanthosepion lycidas
AGTTTGAGAAAGATTAAAAGTGTAATAAGCAAGAGTAGTTGATTGACAAGAAAATATTTCAAGAATCTGACGACGCGAAAGTAAACAGAGAAATGATGCAGAATATTAAGATTGTCCAAAGACATAAAAGCAATGAAAATTCGTTCTTTATGTAAATATCGCAGAGAAATATGTAAGTTGTGCGAATAAATACAATAGAAGTGATTTCTTAACTGTAATTTTTAGTGACGAATGTTGAGATATATTAGAAGAATCTGATGGACGAGCTTGAGGTTGGGCTTTTCACTGAAATAATCAACCAATACGACTTAGTCTATAGGAGATGGAGCAACTTTTTAGACGACTATTGTAGGCAGTAAAATTATAGATCCATTCTAAGTTTAATGTTCAAGATAAATGCAGTGAATTATTGTAAGTTTTTAGATAAGATGTTTTTAAATGGTACACGTCTCCAATAATCATCTTTAAGCTAAATTATATATTCATGCATGAAAATGCTCCTTTATATTCTGTAAAGCTTGTGAAAAATATTTTCAAAGATGCAAAATTAATGGAATTGCTCTCAGCTTTTACAGGTATTAATCTAATAGAAAATGGCACATCATAAAAAAAGATGCCGATGAGAATAGAAAATTGTATTCAAAGATCCCTGAAAAGAAATAAAATCTGCTACAAGTAATGTAAAGTTCGAAACATTAGAAAAGTTATCAAAATCAATGTATGAAAGACTAATGGAAGTTATGGAATATCAAAGAACCCATATTAACATTCAAAATAATAAGGTAATATTTTATCCAGGCACGTGAGATATTGTGCTAATAAAATCTGTCCTAATCGAATTATGTTGCCTATATCTTTTGTATTTATTTGTAAATAGAAAGTTTATGTTTCACTTTGTTTTCATAAAACCTGACAATCCCAAAATAAATTATTACGAATATTTATAATTAGGTTAGATATTATGATCTGAAACTCCTACAATATATTGTTCATATAAGTATAAGTATATTCTGAAAATTTGACGAACATCGGTAGGTTGATACCAATTTCATTGTGAAAATATCGACTTGCGCAATAAAATCTGATAAAGTGTAATCTAATGGTCACGTACTTTACCTTCTAATTGCAATATATTGAACATCGAACATTTCAACGTTTAGCTAAAACCAATAAGTAGTCATCACATGATTTCTGTGAGAGTTGTAAAAATGTCTTTGAAACACTAAAATCATAACATCAGCACATTTAAAGGATGTTCCAACAATCGCTGGGCAATAAATCAACGTTTTTGTCAGAACATCAAAACTAATATGAGCATTAAATATTTTGAGCATTCTATGAGGATTGCACTCACAGTCGTCGGATTAGACCAACCCGCCAAAAAGTAAGGGAGGACTTAGCGTGAAGTAATGATTAGGCAATTAGTTTGGTTAGCCATTACTACTGATTTTTTTATAATGCCATGTCTCTTCAGGATGTAGGCGAGCATGACTCTCCTCAGATTCCTCTTCGATATTATTTTCAAATTGCCAAGCATTCTTGGGAAAGATAATGAGGTGATTTCCAAGTGTCTTTTCCACGGTTTGGAATTCATAATTTTTCTTTTATACTAGTTGCCATCCAAGGCTATATAATACTGTCTACCTTGTTATTCAACCCATGGCTGGGAGGAAAAGAGGAGGATTTATGTTCAATTCTCACTGGATGCTCTATACTTGTGGACATATGCTAAATTAAATTAAGAATAACTACTTGTTATAGACTTGCTTGCTCGAAGATCTGACAAGTTTTCCTTGGGAGATAAGAAATACTCTGTTATTGCAAATACTGAACCACCAAAGTACTGAAATAAATATAAATTCTTGTAAAACCTTTAACTCGTTTTCAGAATCTTTGAAAATATATCTATAATTATTCTGAATTTTACTCAAATATCTTTGATGCAGAATAAACTGCTCTTCGACTGTTTTATTGTCATTAGTCAGTTCAGAATTAGTTTGTACTTGGAAGAAGAGTAATGAGCCTGGCCACCTGCGTTCAACTACATTTGTCATACTTTTATCCTCACAGATGCAAAGGCAAGATATATTTCTTTTAAGGAAAAAAGTGAGTGAAAAGAGAGAGAGAGAGAGAGAGAGAGAGAGAGAGAGAGAGAGAGAGAGAGAGAGAGAGAGAGAGAGAACAACATAGAAAAGCATAAAAATAGGCACAACAGAAAAAAAAAAAAAAAATGAGATCGTTTATGTTCTTTCCGTAAATGTCTTTTTGTAAAGTAGCGTTTTTGTATTAAGTAGCCATTATTCATTCCCGCCAATAACAATCGGATAACAGCACAAATAAGCGAATGTTAAAAACACACACGCACCGAACAAAAATAATAATAATAAAAAAATATAATAAATAAACATACGATTAGTTGTTTGACAATGTCACGGGAGAGGGAGGGTGGAAAAGAGATACAGATGAGGCAGTCCGAATAAAAAAAAAAAAAAAAAAAAGACAAGAAAGGTTGAGCAATCAGGAGTCTGATCACTGGCACCATTAGACAGTTCGGCGTCGTCCTTTCTAGTAAGGAAGCAGACATAAGCTTCGCAAAAGCTGGTCATTGCAAAATATTGAGGAATTAAGAGAGAAAGATTCTATCGACGGCGGATTTTCCCGAGCCTTCTTTTTTTCTCTTTTCGTTGTTCTTTTGGCGCACGAAAAGCTATGGACAGTGGCTGAAAAATATGGAGAAAAAATGACAAGCCAAGGATGAAACGATAAACTTAGGATGCCTTTGTTTGACAACTAGAAAGAAACTTGATGATGATCAGTAGAACAAAACCTGAGTGAATATCCTATAAAAAAAACAAGAAATATTACAAAATAAGTAAGGCTAAAGCCAACATTTGTTCAGTTATCAATAAAGCTCTACTCGATTCTTGATCTACTTATATTTTTAATTAGGTTCGTATATTCTCATTTACAAAGAATACAATATATGGACACAAACACACAAACACACATATATATATTGGGTATATTTAAGTAGCAGTTTTTCATTTAGTCAAATTTTAAAATTTATTTCTATATTTCGGACAATTTTCTGGTTTCCGTTGCATATTTAAATATGAGGTGTCTAATATCTGAGTACTTTTGGCTATCATATACCATTATCAAAAACTTTACTATGCGTGAGTATAGCAATAAAGATGAGGACAACAGCCCGAACAATGTAAATAGTGTAAATAGTTACAATACATCATCGCAGAAATATAGACAGATGTATGCTTCCATATTTTCAAATATTGCTACACAGTTCGTGTTAACGTTTTTCTTTTTATAAATAAAATATATTTTTTCTGTTTGTTCCTAAATTTGCTGTAATTTTATTGGTGCTGTTTTTGTTTAACATGCATAATTACAGTTGATGCATTATAGTGCTTTGTGTTATTGGTAAGGATTTGTTGGATTTTGGGTTTTGTTGAAATGCAATTTAATTCTCAGATAAATGTCACGTTAATCGGTGCGAAAATGTACTTGTGAAACCAATGCATGTATCGTTTGAATTATTATTATTTGATAAACATTCGCCAAGGGCACAAGAGAATTGGTGATCAACATTGGTTTGATAATGGCTAATGAAAGCCGAAAGTACTCAGACCGGGAAAATGATCCGAAATATAGAAGATTAAATAAAAATTACTTAAAAAAGAACTTTCGATGGTATTTAACCAAACAATATATATATATATATATATATATATATATATATATATATATATATATATATATATATATATTAGGTTGGTGCAAAAATAATGACGTAATAACGTCAAAAAACGACATTATTACGTCATTATTTTTGCACCAACCTAATATATATATATATATATATATATATATATATATATATATATATAGTTAGTTTATGAAAAACTAGGTAATCCGTAAACCTATGGAGGATATATATATATATATATATATATATATATATATAAAAAAAAAAAAAAAAAAAAAAAAAAAAAAAAAAAAAAGGATGAAATGGACTAAGTTCGACAATTATTTTAAGACATTTTTATACGTTCTTTTTATAGATACAAATATTTAAGGAAAAGTTCTGTTATATACTAAACAGTATTAACGACATTAACCGGCCAGAATGTGCGAGAAATTTTCATAGAAAATATGCCTCCTCCGGCAGGAATCGAACCTGTATCCTATACAGAACCGTCATATAGCCTGACGTGCTTTACCGATTTAGCCACAGAGGAGTGTTTCGGTTAGCGCGGTTGATTTTACTGTTCTTACACTACATTATAAAACAGAGCATTTACTTAAATATTTGTATCTATAAAAAGAACGTATAAACATAAAAATGTCTTCATATATATATATATATATATATATATATATATATATATATTAATTAAAAGGTGCAATTATAATTTATGAAATTCATGAATCATTCATACAATAAAACAAATATAGAGGTTAATGATTTAAATGGCGAGAATACATCGTCGCAAACAATATAAATAAGATACATCAACCCCGAACCTGTATATGAATGATATGATCCCCGTTTATAAATTCCATTACCTCTATATTTGTTTTTTGTATGAATGATTCATGAATTTATAAATTATAATTGCACCTTTTAATTGAAATTAAAATAACTGATCCAACGTGCAACTCTCGGATAATAAGTGTGACATTACTGTAATTATTGAACAATATAGTTCATGCCATATTGACGGAAAATCTACCAGTAAAAAAGAATTCTCTTATTGCTATATCTGTACAAAAACGCACAACCTTAAAATTTAAATTCAAACTCAGCGTTGCGACCGCACGTTCCAAAACAATAACACATTTCTCATAGCATTTTTTCGGATTACATCTCTATTTTCGTTGTCCTCTTATTACCGAGAAGTAAAAACAAGAACAAAATCTACTTCCATACCTGATGATGTATGTAGGAACAGACGAAAGCTTGTAAAAAATTAAAAAGACCTTATGCAACTGAAATTTATAAACGGGGATCATATCATTCATATACAGGTTCGGGGTTGATGTATCTTATTTATATTGTTTGCGACGATGTATTCTCGGCATTTAAATCATTAACCTCTATATTTGTTTTTTGTATGAATGATTCATGAATATATATATATATATATATATATATATATATATATATATATATATATATATATATATATGTGTGTGTGTGTGTGTGTGTGTTGTAAAAATTCTGCTTTGAGTTCAAATATATGCTAGTTTCAATAATGTCATAAACAAAGGATAAGAATATATGCATTAAATTCCTTTTGTTTAAAAGAACGTATGCTTCACTATTTAGTTGCTTCTTGACTTTGTGCTAAAGTTTATTTTTCCTTAGAAAAGTTAGTGTCTTAATGAGTGTGTGCTTGTTTGTGTCCACGATATTTCTGACGTTTCTTCTCACAATATAAATGCATATATGTTCACAAATGTTTAAATATAAATGCATATATGTTCACAAATGTTTAAATATAAATGCATATATGTTCACAAATGTTTAAATATTAATGCATATATGTTCACAAATGTTTAAATATAAATGCATATATGTTCACAAATGTTTAAATATAAATGCATATATGTTCACAAATGTTTAAATACTGAATTTCAATAAAAATTATTCAGCAAAATTAGAAAAAATGTTTGTTGAAGCTTTTGAAGTGCTGACATGAAAGATATTCAACATTCCACCATATTATTCAATTTAATATCTTTATTTTTGTCATTATTACAAATGTAGTGAAGCGTAGCGGTTATCGGCGCAGAAAGTGGGATTAGCATGCGGAGTTCAAATTCCAACTCTTCACTTTCGCACAAATACCATTTAAAAGGTATTAATTAATCCCCCCCCCACCATCCCGGTCACAACTAGAGTCTAATAGTTGGTCTCTCTAGCTTTGGTTGGCACTCTACGAGTAGGACATCTTTGAATCTAGGTGATAGCAACTTCACTCCATAATAATCAACTTGCCATGAAAACCACTGCAGCAACACCTAGCGTAGTGTGTCTACGGCTCTCTACAGTACAGAGGTGTCTACAGGGATAAAAAAAACAGCGGACATACATCTACAGAAAGTTGGCCATATTTTGTGGTAAAAAATGGATACGAGTCGAATGAATATTAGTGCAAAGAAAAGATAAAAATAAGGACGATTCAGTTGTTTTATAAAAGTAGCAATAAGTTAAATGACGGCAATTTCAGTCATTTGCAGTTGAGCCACAGAACTGCAATGACTGAAATTCTCTTCGTCCGTAATTAACAAGTATATAAGAATGGATCTTGATTTTGTTTTTATATTACTACTTTAATACTTAATCTTTATATTTACTAAACATATTTAGTGAAGCACAAAGACAAAGATTGTTCTGCACCAGTGTTCAAAGTGAGGAGGAGGGCCTTTTAGAATCAGCATTTGAAGCCTTAACTTTTAAGCTGGGCTAGAACACTGCTTACTGGCTCTATTGGAAAATATGCACATATTGGATTGACCAAAAAATTCATTCGCTTATTAAGTAAATTTACTTAATAAACCGAACGAACTTTTTGGCCGACCCAATACCTCTACCCCTATAACAGGCCAACCGAAATTTATTTTCAGACACTTAATAAAAGTATGGCACAAATGTCAGTATTAAGAGTTAATTTCACACACAAATACACCCACACAAACACACCCAAATACACGCATACATAAACACACAAAACAACAACAACAACGCACAAATGCACTCACACATATGTCGGTGACAGTTATCAAAAACGTTCACAGTTGAATAATGGTTAGCCGTTAATCGAAGTTGTAGTGGAATTTCTACTATTCCTAACATGTAATATTTGTCATTTATTTACTGTATTGTGTGTAATGCATGTAGATCTTTTTTGTTAATACACAGGTTGAACTAAAAGTTGATAGCAAGTTCAGATTTACATTTTCCTTCCAAGAGTGGGACAAAAGACAATGTTATCTCTCATATTCCAATTATTTTTAAGTACAAACATGACTTGAAATTCCGAAGTGAAACTTGAAATTTAAACTTATTGATAAGATATTAACTAACATTATACAAAATATATAAATAAAATTGCGCAAAATTTTCCTTTTGTGCGCCTTATTAGTATTAAGGTAAGATAACCAGTTCATAAATTCAAATTTTAGGCTCTTAGATGTTTATATACATTTTTACAACAAAATTTACCTTTACTTACATACTTTCAAAAGTCGAAAAATCTTTTCAGAATTGACAACAATAGAATTCCTTAAAAAAGGTTCATTTACTTATTTCAAGATCGAAACTGAGAATGTTGACAGAATCAGAAGAGTTGCTGGGACATTAACAAATTTGTTCTCAAGAGGAACCGCGAGAATATCGAGATAAATCTCGTATTATCTTTAAGCAACACTAATTTCAGGAATTTTTCACTTTTTTTTGCTGGTTTCTTTTAGCTTCTGTTTCTTTTTCATTCTGTTTTTCTTTTTGCTTTTTTTGCTTTTTACTTATTTCGTAAGAAACAGCCTAATTCACCTGCTGGTGATTAGCCAAAATTCTTTATTATTTAGGGAATTTTTCACAAACAACCATAGGAGCTTATGACCGCCGAAATCATTGTGACCGCCGAAATCCTTCTGATTTGTCGAATCAACTTGATCCCTTACGTAGGACCCAATGGGATCTAAACTCGAGTCACAAATATTAATTTGCCTGGTAGAAAGTCACAAAAAAAAAAAAAAAAAAAAAATCCAAAAGTGTATCCTTTTATAAAAATTTAAAATATAAATCTTTCGCGTTAACAAACCGACAGTCTTATATTTGTGGCTTTTGTTCGACTTGTTCTTTTTTATAGATAGTTTAAAAAAACAAATGTTTCACATCAAATTTATTAGTTATTTTTACTGTCTGGCTTCTTTTAATTATTTTAAACACTTCTCTTAAAAGCGAGTGTAATAAAAAAAAAACCTAGTCTTTTATGATCTATTTTTATCTTCGCCTTTTTATTAATCATTTATTTAATTTATATATTTTATATAAATTTTTATATTTTCCCCTCAGGAAAGAAGCAATAAACAAATTTAATTTATCGCTATATTTTTTATCATTTTATATTAACATTTTTTAATTATTTTACATTATTTTCTCATAAATATATATATATATAAGACATTTAAAGTTACATCATTATATTGATTTGGCCGATATTATGAGGGTGCATCCATAAATCTGTAGCACGATACGTAGCTATTAAATGAATTTTGATCTGAAATATTCGATTATCTAATATTCGACGTATGTGATTAATATTCAGTATTAAATTATATACATATATAAACATTTGTTGAAGAAAATAGATTCTTTATTGTCAATAGGTTACAGGCTCATTGATATATGTTGTGGTCAAAATGAATGTATAAACCTTCACGAATTTCATGTGGTGCAAGCAAAAACTTACCACCATTCTGTAGTGCTATAGGAATTGGGGTAGTAAGTGTTTTGGAATCTCTTATAATCATTTACCATTAAGGTCTCTCATAAACAATCACGCCATGTCAATTAAAGAAATATTATTGATATATGAGAGACTTTTGTTTTCAGCTGCCGCAAACCTGATGAATTATCCTAGAAATAAGCGACGTCTATAAAGGCATTAGATTCTAGCGAGTCCCGGTAAAAATAATGTAAGATATGAAAAAAAAAAAAAAAAAATGGATTCAAATTAAAATATGGCATTTGCGCATTTTTTTTTTACTCTCTAAACTCCTCTTTCTATACTTCACTGAACTAACGAGTTGGCAACCCTTAAATAAAAAGCGGAAGAAGAAAAGACTGATCCAAAACAAAAAACGCCGGAAGTTTGCGGGAACAGAGTCTACAAATTTACGACTGAAAACTAAAAAATCAAGGCGGCTCCACGCATAACTTCTGTTATAAAAAAAATGATAAACAATGGAACGCCGGAAAATAAAATAATTTAATCCAATCAAAAAAAAAAAAAAAAAATTGACACTATGAGAATTTTGATGTTAGTCGAAATCATTCGTGCCAGTTTCGGAGGCTGGTCAAAAAGATGTTGATACCTATATGCTAGAAGCAGAAGGGACGGCGAGAGTGAGTAACGGAGACCCGGCCGCCGGAGAAACAAGCTATGTGTAACCAGTGTAGAAGTAGTTAAGAGGTCATCTGTTAATGATATGATTGACACTGACCTATTTATAATATTACTACTACCCCTAACATAGTTTAACTTCAGAAGTACGATTATTGGACTTTCTCCAGACTACTACCGATATCCGCCTTATGAACGAACATTTTGCTACATTGAAAGGACTCATTCTAAAGAAGATAAATAAAACACATTTATTTTATACCCTTGAGTCGGTTCGTTTTGTTCCAAAGTTTCCAGTAAATAAAATCCTACCACCTATCCACAAAATATAGAAATCAATGCTACAAAGGAACTCGTTTTATATAATTCATTTTTGTTATATATGTTTACTGTTTGCTTCCTATTTCTATCAAGGTGCGGTGTGAACTCATGTTTCAAGTTAATTGATAAAACATATTTTTCTAAGCCTCTAAATCAACTGATATTATGTTTCTGCAGAAATGTATCGGTACAAAGAAGCACTACCATAACTTGAATAAGTACAATTGATAAGTACAAGTTTAGAATTTGCTCTAGATTGAAGTACCTGTTCCTTAAATTCATCGAGTAGCTTTTTAGTTATTGTCACCCTTTTTCACTAGATTAAGGTCTTAAATACAACTGAATCATTATAACATACACTGTAAATCTTTCTGTGGGGTTAAATGTTGAAGTTAACATCAATTGGGGTGTCATGGTTCATCTGGTAAAGCCTTGGGCTAAAACCAAGAACATGGCCTTTTTCTTCAAAAACAGAAATGTAATTCAAAGAGCAGGCGTTTATTTAAGTTTTTCATGACGTTTTTCGTGAGTGATCTTTTGGCCATCAAAAATTACATTCGCTGCGGATAAATAATGAGAAATATTTGAATATATTCATGTCCATCCACATCAAGATGTCAATTGACAAAAATAGCTTACTGCCACGTTTATTTCTAAATCAATATCTTTAAAAGCGTTGTTTTCCAGTGTATTTAGTCTGAAACGTGGTATTTCTACCACAGATAGAGACAAGCAAACTTCGAATAAAAACCTGTTATAACTCGTTCGAATTAATCTGTTTCCATTATTTATTTCTATCACTTTCTTTTTCGGTGCTAAAATCGAAGCATATATGCCCTGACGCTAGCAATCGAAATTTAATCCTTATTAAGGATGATTTGACTTTGTTCGGAGTTTGAATTTTAATGTATATCTGAGAATTACAATGTCTTCTTAAAATAGAAAAAATGATTTCTATACATATTACAAACCATTCATTAAATTAATTGGTTTTGATTAACAAGCTATTATTTATTATTCCATATTGTCACTTACAAATATCTGTGATTTTATATGAGCTCATTCCTCGTCAAAGCACTTAATTATTGTCATTCAGCGCATGTAAAAAATGTTATTAAATTTAATATCACGGTGATAATGAAATTAATTATCAGCTGGAAAATAATGAAGCAGTGATAGATTTTAAACTTCAAGTTTAAGCGGCAGGTATATTATTAACCTGTAATAAAAAAAAATGAAAGAATTTAAATTTAGATTGTTTTAAATGACTTTATTGCATCAATATTATTAAAAAAAGATAAAAAGCACGAAATATAATGATTCATTCAACTAATTAGAACAATTACAAAGAAAAACTTATAATTTTTAAGATAACTCACTCTATATTTTATCAGTAAAGTGATAACTGAACAAATATGTTATTTACTTACATCCGAGTTTCAGTACCTAAGCGATTTTTGGTCAGAAATATATATAGATATAAGTAGAATAAAATATAGGATATGTATTTTAATTATTGAATCAATATTCATTATTTACATGCCTATATCATATTTTTGTATGTTTGCTAAAACAATGTAGCAAAAATTGCACATTCTAGCGCAAGTTTTATTAGCGCAACTAGCTCTACTAAATTGGAGAATAAAATAATTTCCAGCCAAATTTCCGAGTAATTTTTAACTAATAATGTATAAATTAACAAAACATATCTACGGGTGATAACTTCAGTTCCATTAACTGGTAATTACAGTCGTTTACCTAGGAAAATAAGAAGAATAAGCATGAAAGAATTGACTTGACTTGTCTGCATTCTCCTTCATTCGCCATAGCGGCATATCTGTGATGATAATGCGAAGCAGTTCCATTACATGTCTTACGAAATCATTAAAATTTAATAGATGACCGCGTACTTTCTGAAGGGCCATGGCATTTAAAAATGTTACATACCAGGAATTGCTGAAAAGTTCTCTAACCGAGCAAGATGCTCCCCACCCAAAAAAACCATGATGTTTAGTCATTTAGTCAGATTTTGAGAAGTTGGTCAGGAACTTGTTAGCCCGCCTTGTATATATATTACATGCAGTATATGAATGCCAAATACATATAGAAACGGATCGTATATTGTGAGGTATGAGTGGCGCTAGAAAATTCTCAGACCACTTCATTCTTCAAATTTGATCAAATAACTGATGCTCTTAAAAATCATTTCGTGATCGGTCAGAAAACAGTTCAACAACGTCTCGTATAATATTCCTAATATGTTCTAATCTGGGGTAGTCTAGAGAACTTTCTGATGGACATAGGTACAATTTATCCCATCCTGCCACCAATCATGCGTTTCGTAGCATTATACGTAAAGCGATTTTAAAGCTTTTTTTTTTTGGTGGGGGGAAGAAATTCGCATTTCCTAAGCTGGCCAAGCATAGAAATGCTTTAGAAATATGGGATCCAGTAATACAGTGCTAGAGAAAAACAATAATAAAATCAAATTGTAATATGAGTTCTGTTAAAAACACATGGCCTAGTGGATAAAAGCGTTGGTTGAAGTAATCCAGTGATTTGACCCAAAGAGTTGGGAGTTCAATACCTGGCCACCTGAACAAAAATTTAGACAGTTGAGTTAATGAAAGGAAATAATTGAAACCGAGACAACTGAAAGAGGCATGTTATGTGGAACGAGAACGATCTACCTCGGTGGACGTAATAAATGGTTCAGTTCGAAATTCTAATCATCTGAAGAAGGCCGGGGCGTAGAACGACCGAAACGTCGTGGATAGAACAATGTAAATAATGTAAATAGTTACAATACCTCATCTCAGAAATATAAACAGATAAATACACATGAAATGCTATATTTGCATCGTAACTATGAAAACTGAACACAGATTAAAAATGGGTTCATTTTTTAATACCATTCACCTAATATTTACCTTACCTACACATTCCCAATATATTAAAAGCTGTGTATCAGTATATTTTTTAATCAATTCACCTTAAGCAAGGCGATAATGTAACTATAACGTAAAGAAAATGAAAAGAATTTAGAAGGAACCGGGAATTCAATACTAAACAGAAAACAATGTATAAACTTCTACTCCTGTTTAAAAGACCAGGCAGGGGGTGTGAACTGGATGATATCTACCCCTATAAAATAAACCTGTTTAAATGGGACTTTCGTTAATTAGAAACGATCACAGAATATCACCGTTTAAGTGAGTTTTTGAGAAGATTTTGCTAGATTCGATGTTTAGTTTCAAAAGTAAATAAAGTTCCCTATTCAAGCGATCCCATTTTCTAACATGGCGAATGTACTTATGGTAAAGCGAAAATTAACTAATAAAAATCTATGAAAAATACCAAATACTAAAAGAAATAGACGCAGTAAAGAAGTAGAGCACACATAAGTAGACTTTGTCGCATTGGGTGTAAATTTTTTACCCTAGGTAACTAGAACTCTAAACTTCACCCTAACCCTTCATGCCTAATCGTTAAACAACTTGAAGACTTTAAATTTCTTAAAGATAAAAGATGTAAATAAAAATAATCTGCTTCACTACATGCTTTTAGCTTCTGGTCATAGACATTAAAACAAGTAGCTATTAGGTTGGTGCAAAAATAATGACGTAATAATGTCATTTTTTGACGTTATACGTCAAAAAACGACATTATTACGTCATTATTTTTGCACCAACCTAATATATTTAATCTAAGAGTGCTTTTTAATGAATTCTGACATTTGGTGTAGGTCTTTTCCACATTTGAGATCATTAGTAGACGAAGAAGCAAAAACGAATGGATCAGAGACGAGATTCTCGACATGTTGCCAAGGGATAGAGGCCAAGACATGGAACGGAATATAGAAAACTTCACAATGAAATAAGGAACAAATGCAGGCAGGCCAAAGAAGAATAGCTCAACAAAAGTGCAGAAATAGAGAGAATGAGTATCACAGATAAAGGAGATATGGATAAAGATAAAGTAACTAACAAGACAGCAGACATGCTCATCAACAAACTGCATCCAAGGACGGAACGCTCATATTAGAGAAAGAAAAAAAAATTCTTCAGATCCAGAGCGATCTCTTCCACGACGAAAGAGTACAACCAGTAATCAACAGAAATACTTATGGACTGGAAATACTAAAAACCGAAGTGGAAGCTGAACTGGCCAAATAGAACACAGAGCAGCAGGGCCAGACGGAATTGTAATATGGATGCTGGCAGCCTTAGACGATTTCGGCATAGACAAGATTACAGAAATAATAAATTAAATCTACAACAGTGGGGATATAACGGAAGACCTAAGCAAATCTATTTTTATAGCACTGTCTAAGAAATCAAATGCAAATGAATGTGAACTCCATTGAACAATCAGCCTAATAAGCCATATAATAAAACACATCATCCGAATTCTAATGAATAGAGCGCGCAGTAGAATCAGACCAGAGATTAGATCAGAGTTCTTCAAAGACACCGGAACAAAGAACGCAATATTTATGCCCAGAATGTTATCCGAAAGGGCAATATAAATGCAGAAGGACGTGTACTTGTGTTTTATAGACTACGCAAAGGCTTTCGACAAACTAAGCCATAAATATCTGTTAGAGCTGCTCTGCAAACTTGGAAAGACATTGGGATAATCAAAAATCTCTACTGGCAGCACACCGCCTGCATATTTTTCAGCAAATATTCAAAAATAGAAAAGGGTATCAGAAAAGGATGCGTTTTCTCACCGGACTTATTCAACTTGTATAGCGAGGTGATTGTGAAAGAACTAGAAATCCTACCAGGATTCATCATTGGCGGCCACAATCTTAACAATATAAGATGCTGCAAATGACACAGTGCTGATTTGCAGACGCGGGAAAGAAACTAGAAAACCTCCTACAGAAGGGGTATCAAAGGAAAGCGGAAGAAAGAACTAAGCATAAAAACTAAAAGAAAACAGAATGCATGTTCATCAGCGAAGAGATGAGCCTAAAATATAAATGGGGGATCAAACAGGGATAGAAATTTAAATATCTGGGAAGTGTTCTAACAGAGGACGGAAAGTGCGACACTGAAATGCGAAGACGTACTGGGATGGCCAAAGATGCATTTCAAAAGCTAAGCAGAGTACTAAGAGTCAGGAAATTTTTGTTGGAAATAAAGAAAAGATTACTGAACTGTTACGTGATATCTGTCCTCCTGTATATGACAGCGAATGTTGGACAGATGAAGAAGAGATTCTAAGCAACAGAAATGTTGTTCTACAGAAAGATGCTGAGGATACCATGGGCGGAACATGTGAGCAACGATTAAATTTTGGAGAGAATAGAAACGAGGAGGAAACATAACATCAGGAAGAGGCAGTTGAAATTTCTGGAACGCGTAATGAGGAAGGCTGGCTTAGAAAATCCGATACTCACAGTACGGATAGATGGAAAGAGGGACAGGGGAAAGCAACGTGTGACATACTTAATGGGCTTCAGCAAGTGGATGGTAGAACAGGGTCTAGAAATAACAAAAAAAAAAAAAAAAACTTATTAAGAGCTACAAGGGACAGGAGGAGGTGGAGGGCTATGATCGCCTACGTCCTGAAGGGACATAGCACATAAAAGGAGAAGTTTTACGTATATGACTCTCCTCTTTAGTTAAGTGGGACAAAATATTCTCTTTTAAGTTCTCCCTAATGCGGGGTATACTGTATATAGAAGACTTCTTTTTGACGCGTTTCGTTCTGAGAAAAAAAATTTTTAAACTAATAATAGTTTCCAGGATGGAATCGGATTTTTTTTATATAAAATCGCGATTAAGGATGGGAAAATGCAACAAAACACAAGTTAACGTTTATCTCGAAATGTTAGATATAAAGGCACTCAGTTTTTAAATCTAAATTGTGGCATCTGGTTTATATAGATGTTTAACTTAATCTAATTCAACTTTTATCTCTTTTGTGTTTAGTTTTGTAATTATTATTATTTTTTTATCTCTATTGATTTGACTTAATCCTATATTGTATCAGCAATAGTTTTGTGAAGAAAGGAGATATAATTTTTTTTGTTGTATTTTTTACAGTAATTTTCACCCTTTACAAGGCCCGGGGACCACTCGAAGTAGAGGGTTACGTTAGGAAGAACTTTGAGCGGATGGGGGCGGAAGATAATGGTTAAGCCTTGCCTTAAATAGGTTAAGATTGTAGTGATTGGAGAATCATCATCTTGGAAGTCGATTCCACAGAGCAGTGTTTCGAGTGGAACTTACTTCTCACCGATGAGATATGGAGGGAATATGGATGATTTGCTAATATGTAAGTGGTATGGCGATAGAGCAGCGAGAGGCTTGCCACATCCCGCCTCTGGGAGAGAAGGTTGGAGAGTGGAAATCGGCTTTTGTATATTCGCAGTTTTATAAATTCTTGCTTCAGTTCCAGTATTGTTATTATTTTGCTTTGTGTTGATTAAATCTCTTATTATTTTTGAAGTAGTTGTGACAAATTTTATATTCAGTTTCGATAATGTTTTTCAATTTTAGTCGTTATTGAATTGAAAGGTAATACTATATGGCTATTTTTGTCAATGTGGGATAATTAAACCACAGTGATAAAATAAATATAGAAACAAAAGCAATAAGTTAAATGAGATTTTGTAATACAAGTAAATATTAATGCGAAAACATTGTGATTAAATTAATTGATGTTCATAAAGGTTTTCGGATATATTTAGATTTATATGAGCAATATCTTGCGTGAATTTCAGCTTATAATAACTAATCTTAGAATAAATATTAATTGGTGGGTGTCTGGTTTTATTATGCAAACAAAATGCAGTACAACTTCTTATTTATAAATAAATCCAAAAAATGTTTGTCAAGTTACGCAATAATCTGTTTGAATGTTAAGGAACATTGACTTGATTGAAAATAATCTTTAGCTTAAAGCTTTTTGATTGTGACCTCAGTAAACATATTTCCAAGAATTTACGATTATTATCTGCATTTATCTTGAACGGTCGTCAACTTTGAAGGGACTAACAAATTCACTGTCTACAATATTAGTTCCAAAATTTCACTCTCCTCACTTGTCTGCTTCTGATTTGTGTTGGTTGTGTTTGGCCTGTAGCTTACATTCATCAATAAGAATGAATATTGAAAAACAAAATAACATGCCCGCCACGCACATTTCTCTTTGTGGTGTTTACTTTAGCCATTGTTCTTAATAGTCTGCATTTTTCTCTTTTTTTTTACGTTCGAAATACAAATTTCTTGGAATATTTTCTTGTTTGTCGATCTACATTTTACTTTTAATTTTTACGAAGAATTTTTTGCAAGAATTTTTTCCTTGTTCTCATTTTTCAAAATCTTTTCAATTTCGTTTTTGTTCTGTAATCTTTGTTCAACTTCACATGTACATTTATCATATAAAATAAGTAAAGCCTGATAATTGTATAAAGATTGTTAGGATATTGCGAAAGGAAAATGCAACCTGGCATATTCTTCTTCTTCTACGTACCGTGGTCATTCAGGACATTGGTGATCATGGCTCTCCACAATTTCCTGTCCTTTGTAGTACTTTTTATTATCTCTGCGATAGCTTGTTCCGCCATCCATTTACTCAAGCTCGCAAAGTAGGATATGTGTTGTTTTCCTCTGTCTGTCTTGCCTTCAGATTGAAGTAAGAGACCTTCAGATTGAAAATTTGATATCCACACGACAATCTTTCCTGAGAGTATCAAATTTTCCAAGACCTCTTACTTCATTATGTGCCCGAGAAATTTCAACTGTCTTTCTCTGATGATAAATAGAATTATCCTTTTTGTTTCCATTTTCACTAAAACTTTTTTGTTCACATGTTCGATCCATGGGATTCTCAATATCCTTCTGTAGAACCACATTTCTGTTGCGTCGTTTCTCCTTCATCTGTGAAGAGATTGTCCAGTATTCACTGCCATAAAGGAGGACTGATATTACGTAACAGTTCAGTACACTTGTCTTTGTTTCTAACGAAATTTTCCTGTTTCTTAATACAGTGTAACCCGGATATAAGAGAGTTGTCAGGACCGGAGACGAAGTCTCTTATATCCGGGTTTCTCTTTTATCCGGGTTTGGTCTTTTTTGTTTAGGTAAGTATGGCTCTAATTTGGGACCAGAGACAATCTCTCTTATATCCGGGTTTCTCTTATATCAGGGTTACACTGTACTTTACTTATGTTTTGGAAGGAGGAGAGTTTATTACAGTTCTCTTCTTGAAAATATAGTAAAGAATCATTTGTATGTTGTTAAGTTTGCATGTCTAATAAACAAGTGCGGTCCTTCCAAAAGTATAGGTTTCCTACGCTGAAATGATTGGTAGTTTTGCTACTCTAACTTGGTTTTATTAGTGACTCTGTTAGCGTGTCAGCCGCAGTCCCATTTCTTTTCCTAAATGTTCGCTACTCACAGCAATAACGTCACAAATATGCCAGGCACATAACTATTATCCGATTAACTTGCTGCAGCACTGCTTTCGATAGAACAATCCGGTAAAAAAAAGGAGATCTCAAATAGCTGGAGAGTCTAATGTCGAGCTTCAGTTGAGGAAAATACAAGCTTACGTTCCTGCAAAGTGTTTCTCGTTACAAATAAGAAAATAAATAAAATAATAGGATGGTCAGAGGCTGTTCAACTCTAGAAACGAATTGGAAAATGCATCGATAAAACAATATCTGTGAACAAAAGAAAGATCAAAAATCAGAAAAAGAAAACAAACAGTAAAAACGCGATGTTTGGCCTTATTTCTGGTTACAAATCGGCTTTACTCATACTGATATGGTCCAGGATACGCGCTTTCCGCTTTTTTCTGCAAAATGACCTGAAAGTAGAGTAGACAATCTTGTTCTCTTATTAGGTTGGTGCAAAAATAATGACGTAATAATGTCGTTTTTTGACGTTAAAAAATACGTCAAAAAACGACATTATTACGTCATCATTATTGCACCGACCTAATAATTCTATAAAATTAATCTTGCCCAGTCAAGTATAGCCATTTAATAAGATTCGTAATATAAGCCAAAATAAACTCAGTGGCTAAAATATTTTTCTCTATGGTTCGAATATCGTGAAGTTTGGAAAAGACTGAATAAAAACATATTTAGATTTAAGACTGCGTAGAAGGACGTTGTCTTCTTTCACATGATTCTTGTTTGAAATGTTAATTCGCATGATGCAAATTATTAGCATAAACTTTCTCCTTTCAAGAACAGGTAAAATCAGTTTCGAGTGACTCGATTTTCTTTGGGATCTGGCGCCATATACAATTTCAGCTCTTCTAGAACTGAACGCATTCAGGCAAAAGTTGGACAGCAAAAGCGACGTCTAAATCATAAAGAAAGAAAACTGTGAGGAAAACTTTCTTATTTGTCAAAACTGAGTGAGTCTATCATTATTGAAATATCGGTGAATATATTTTTAAGATCAAGAAACTATGACAGAAATGCAGGACACTATGTGATCTTGAACGCTAAATGGTAGATATTACCTATATTGCAAGTAAAACGTTTGGTAAAACAATTTTGTGCATGTTAATGAATCATTATAGAATTAATATATATAATAAAGATGTGTTCTATTACGTATAAACAAGCACACGCATACACATATTCAGATATTTATTTTTGAATATGTGTATGCGTATCTCTCTCTCTCTCTCTCTCTCTCTATATATATATATATATATATATATATATATATATATATATCGGGTGCGATGGGTAAATTGTCGCCATATTACATTTTTGATTTCACGCATGTGCGTTGTCTGTTTTTGAATTTGTCGGCTTTACTGCAGGGTCAGTTGGGCAGAAAAAGAGCACCATGACGTAATTCACTCTGCCAGGGATTTTGAAACGGCATGACGTAATGCTTGGAATTTGCACCGGAAGTATCAATACGAGCATTTTAAAGTGTTTGGGTGTCAATCTGAGGCCAGAGTTGGATGAGTCAAATGGTGATTACGAAGGTACGGCAGCTCGGAAAACTCATAAAGAAAAGAACTTCCGAATTTGTTGGTGAGGGCCTCAGACTCAACACGAAGGCCTACATCAAGTACCTTGAGGAGGTAGTACTGCCCTGGGTCAAGAGGGTGCTGGAAGACCATATGTCTGGCAACAGGACTGCACGATGCCACACAAGCAGGAGAACCCGGTCATGACTGTCAGACAATTTCTGCGACTACATCACCCCTTACATTTGGCCACCTAACACCCAGATTGCACCCCCCCTGATTATTATGTGTGAGGCACAGTTGAGCGAGAGACCAACAAAACTCCTTGTAAAAACAAAGATGAACTGAATGCAAAAATTATGCCAGCATTTGTTCTAGTGGATACCCGTATTTGAGTAGACGCTCCGTTTATTTTTTTAAATAGTATTTATTCCGTCTACAGATATTCAAATCAGCTACATTTGTGCCATGTTCTCGGTGTAACTGTAGCTGATTTCAAATCAGCTACAGTTGCACCGAGGACATGACACAAATAATAAAAAAGCACAACAAACCACCCGAACAAATTAAACCCACGTGTAACTGTGGAATAAAGAATGAATGCCCCTTAAATGGTAATTGCTTACAAAACATCGTAATATACTAAGCCACGATAAAATCATCAGATAATGAAGAAAAAATATACATAGGAGTAACTGAAGGCCCCTGTAAACAAAGAAATTATGCACACAAAACATCTTTCAAAAATAGCAAATATGAGAACAGCACAATGCTTTCCAAATATATCTGGGAAATATAAATCACACCAAAAATATCATGGAAAATTAGGAAAAGATCATCAGCCTACAAAAATCAATCAAAACCCTGCAAACTTTGCTTGGAGAAAAAAATAGCTATTATTACCTTCTCAGACCAAAATAAATTACTAAATAAACGATCTGAGCTCATCTGAAAATGCAGACACGAAAACAAATTTTTACTACTTTACTTAAAAATCGGAAACGAAAATGAATAAATACAAATATACAAAATAATATAAAAAACAAGTAAAATAAATTAACCCAAACAAATAATAAAATAATTAACAAACCACTCCCGTTAGAATAGACGAAATAAAAAAAAAAAGAAAGTAAAATACATAAAAAACAAATAAAAATAATCAATCCAAATAAAAGTAAATAATAATAAACAAATTAACAAACCAATCTCGCCAAAATAACCGTTAGAATAGAACACAATAACAATACAAAAATTGAACGTAAAAATAGCTATAACTACTATATAACGATAAAAAACATTAATACATTACACAAAAATCGAGTACCAAATAGAGTAAATAAAAATATACAAAATAAAAAATAAGTAAATAATTAAAAATAATAAAAATTAATCCAAATAAATAAATAAATAAATAAATGAACAAATTGACACCCCCCCACTAAAATTGTTAGAACTAATAAAAATAGGTATAAATAAGCAAAAACAAGTAAAAATAATAAATCCAAATAAATAAATAAATTAAAAACTGTCCACGCCAAAATAACAGAATAGACTACAGTAACCAATCTAAATATTGAAGAATAAATAAAAGCGCCAGAATAGATTACCCACAATGCACCACTGCCCCATATATATAAATAGTCGAGAAAAAATCCATCATTCGCGGCCTGACGGTTGCACCTAGTATGAAACAGCCTGTCGACTCTGAGTGTTGACTTCAATGTTCACTTATATATATATATATATATATATATATATATATATATATATATATATATATATATATATGCTTCATATTTCCCTCAATGGGAAAATGGCAGTGCCATAGTAACGGACAAGAACTGCTTTGAAGACGAACAAATGGGAGACCAAACTGGATTCAAGAGAGGCATGCTAAACATAGCGAACTTATTGGTGAAGAATCAGATTCTAATTAAACAAGAACGACTTGAGCAAAGAAAACGGCTTTACAGAAGTTTTTATATCAATGGTAAAAATACCAACATCGCTTCGAATCGTTATGTTAAGTTGGTCACCAAAGAAAAAAAAAGTAAATAAAAATTAAGTAGCATCCAACGATACGGAAATAAATATTAAGTAAAAATTTCATTAAGATAGTTTCCCATGAAAACCATCTTGTAGGCTGTTACATCCTACTAGAAGTCAGCTAGGAAAGTCAGACTCACGTATATTCATGTGAGTGGGATTACTGGTGGTTTAATGGAATAATACTAATCGATTGGTTCCGTGCCATCATAGATAAAAAAAAAAAGTCATGTACAATTGGACTTTTGTATAAAATTTGACTTTTACTTCTGTAATGGGGAGGAAATTCTTGATAGAGCCATTAATTCTGTAAAGGTGTATACCAGCTTGATTAACAAGCAAATTAGAGTCATCAAGCAGTTTTTTTGTGCCACAGAGTAGCAGTAAGCATAAAAGGGGAGAACGTGGTTGCTTTGACATCATTATAGCACTTATGGGTCTGTAACTTGCATATTGGGTGGAATTTACTTGATAGAATATTTGAACAAGGAGGATGCTGGATTGCGCAGAGATTCCTACAATTCCAATATTTCTAAACAAGTATACAGCAGCATTAAATAAAAACCAACTGATTTTAATTACAAGCAGAACTGGACAAGAACAAAAATCTACAGAGGGTGCAATATATGTTTACCCCTTTTTAAGAAGGGTTTAAGGATGTAGAGGGGGAAGGTGCTTATCAATTTAATTCATAAATCTATTTGATGGCACAAGAATTCCTTCGTCAGTCATTGTTATTGATGTGGGCCCAAAGTCGGGACCACGGAAGGAAAACATGGAACACGGATTAGAGGTAAGAAAGATATATTAAACAAAAGGTTACAAAGATAGTGTAAGTGTAAGCAGAGCTTACTATGTGCTAGTGTCCAATATTGGTAGTCGTACGCGGCTGATACTACGGTATTAGAATACTCTCTCTCCTCCTCTTCTTCTTCTCTCTCTCTTGAGTGTTATGTCGCATACTTTATATAGTCCTGGAAGAGTCCATATTGTAGGTATGTTACGGTCTCACAATACTCCCCTTCCAAGGGTTTTCTTTTCTTTTCTTTTTGAAAAGGAGAAAAAAACATAAAACTGTTAATACTTTTTTCTCTTGGGATTTACGTCGAGCGGTTGAGTAAATTTCCTTTTCCTTCCTGAGCGTCGCACTTCAGGAGAGACTTGGGGCGTGTCGAGATCGAAGTGATCGAAACTTACATCGATCGGCTCTTCACAGCTATTTTGTAGTGATTCCTCCGATTCATTCAAACGGCATTTTCTGAGCTGGTTCCAATGGCGTTTGTGAGTGTTTTTCAGTCCTTGGACAATATAGACCAGTTCGCCAATTCTTTATTTTATGGTGCCTACTTCCCAGAATGTTATATTGTTTTTGTAAGCCTTGAAAAAGACTTTATCCCCAGGATTGAAATATTTCTTATGAGGTGATACGGTTTTTTTTTTTAACTTTGCTTGCCGTGGAATAAGTTTGTCGAAGACAGAGTTGATTTTCCTTGTGAACATTGTTTCTGCAGGCGAGCTTCCCATAGGCGTGTTCGGATTAGGGGTTATCCGATACACCTGCAGAAACTGTTGCAATGCTCTATCTGTCGGTGTGCCTAGTACCTTTTTTAAAGCCCTTTTTAGAGTGTCCACGAACCTTTCGGCCTGGCCATTCGACCTAGGGTGGTACTGAGGCGTTGTAATGTGGTCCACCTGATATGACTTGCAGAAGTCTCTAAATTCACTGATGTGAATTGAGTGCCATTATCTGTAACTACACAATCTACCACGCCAAAACGCGCGAATAGCTCGTGTAGAAATCCGATCGTGCAGTTTGTGGTTGGTCTTTTGCATTGTAGGACCTCAGGCCATTTTGAGTGGCTATCCACAACAATGAGGTAGTACATGTCTATAGGCCCTGCAAAATCGACATGAATTCTTTGCCATGGATGGTCTGTGTTTGGCCATGGTTTGCACGTCATGGTTGGAGCTTTTGCTGCAAGCGCGCATCCTTTGCATGATTTTATCATGTCTGCTATGTCCTTGTCCATGTTTGGCCAATAAACATAGCAGCGCATGAGGCTTTTCGTACGGTTCTTCCCCGGATGTCCCATGTGAAAATCCCTGAGGATTTTTCTTTGTAGGCTGTTTGGAATCACTACGCAGTCATTGTATAGTAGGACATCATCGCAGAGGGAGAAAACTTCAGGCACATTGGGGTCTTTGTTGAGAATTTTGCTTTTTATGGATTGAATGAATTCATCCTCCCGAGACTCCCTTTTTATGTCGGCCAAAGTAACTGGGAGCTCTCTTATGGTACTCGCGATAATGTTTTTGATTTCACAATTTGTCCTTAGAGTAGCAATGATGGAGTCTTCAAAGACTTCTGTATTTTTTTGGAATGAGTCGCGATAAACTGTCTGCATTGCAAATATTTTTGGGTGTTAGGAACTCTATCTTGAAATTATAGTTTAAGAGAATCGTTCCCCAACGAAGTAGTCTATTTGCAGTATAGACTGGCAGACCATTTTTAGACCCCAAAATTGTAATCAGAGGTTTATGATCTGTCTGCAGTATGAACCGTCTACCATGTAGATATCTGTGAAACTTTGTCACAGTGAATATTATCCCTAGAGCCTCTTTCTCTATTTAGGAATATTGTTTATCAGCTGGAAGTAGAGATGTTGATGCGTGAGCCACAGCTTTTCGCGAACCGTCTGGCAGTTTATGTAATATGCAAGCGCCTATGCCGTACGAGCCTGCATCACTTGCGACTATGATGTCGAGACTAGGGTCGTAATGGGTGAGGAAGAGGTCTGAAGTAAGAGTTTTCTTGATCTTCTCGAATGCGTCTTGGCATTCCGGGGTCCATGACCATGGTTTGTCCTTTTTTAAGAGTTGGTTGAGAGGCCCTCTCAAATTTTGCATGTTCTTAATGAACCCTTGCTAAAAGTTAGATAGGCCGAGGAAGCTTTGTAACGCTTGAACGTTATCTGGGGCAGGCATGTTTCTGATCGCCTTGTCTCTTTCTGGATCCGGCCGACGACCATCTTTATTAATGATGTGTCCTAAGTATTTAATCTCTGGTAAGAAAAAGTCACACTTTGCCTCCTTAACCGTAAATCCGTATTCTTGTATCTTTTCGAATACGTTTATTATATGGTTCCGGTGCTCTGCCGTAGTTTTACTAGTAACCAGTATATCATCCAAATAGGTTGTTGCGTAGTCAAGGTCGCCTAGCATCGCGTCCATGACCTGCTGGAAAATTGCAGGCGCAACCTTTACTCCAAAAGCCAGTCTGTTGTATTTGTACAACCCTCTATGGGTTTTTATGCAGAGCAATTTGGAACTTTCTTCTTCCACCCCTATCTGAAGGTATGCGTCCGAGAGGTCGATTTTAGAAAATTTTTTTCCACCATTGAGTTTATTGAAAATTTCTTCAGGGCTTGGGAGAGGATAGTGCTGATCTTGCAAGGCATCGTTTAACCCTGTGGAAAAATCTGCGCATACTCGTATTTGATTGGACTTCTTTTTTACGTAGACCGTAGGTGCTGCCCACTCGCTCAAATCTGTTTTTGACGGAATACCTGCTTGTTCGAGTCTATCTAACTCTTTATTGATTTGCTCTAGAGCAGCGAATGGGACATTCCGTTTCTTTTTGAATACCGGTTGTGCACCGTCCTTCACCTTGAACTTAGCTTTCATTTTAATACATTTCCCAAGGCCGCCAGAAAAACCCTGAGGAAATTGTTGTTTGAGTTCCTTTTTGAGATTTACCAAATTGGACGTTGTAATTTGTATCTTGCGACAAAATGTACTCATTGGGCAATCCCAAAGATTGAATTTTTCTATCCAATCTGTTCCAAATAAGTTATCTGAAGTTTTCAATACGTAGGCTTTGAGCTTTTTGGTAACTCCATTTAGTGTTACTGTAAGTATTACCTCGCCTAAAATGTTAATATTTTCGCCAGTTACGGATTTTGCTGTTTTATCCGTTTTTAATAAGGTCGGCTTGTTTAATTTTCGCCAAGTACGCCAGTTAATGGTTGAAAGATCGGAACCCGAGTCAAGCTGGAATTTAATGGAATTATTGAAAATATCCACAGTTACATATTTCCTTAAATTCCTATCGACAATATTGTCAGAGTGAGCTTGCTTAATTTTATTTTTGGGTTTTCTCGTTCTGTTGGCGTACCAACACGAAGTTAAAGTATGCCCACTTTTATTGCAATTTTTGCAATATTTTTTGTTCTTAACTGGACAGAATTTCATCCAATGCCATTTACCACAATGGTAACATGGTCCGGGCGGTTTCTTTAACCTATTTGGGTTTTGGTTACTGCGGAATTTAGGACATGAGATTTGCCTTTTGTCTTTTTGAGGGGAATAGGAGGTAGACTTGCTTCTGATTTTATTAATCTGAGCCATACCTGATTCCTCGATAGTGTTTGAGTCACACTTTACAGATATTACTCTTTGACAGTCCTCTGCCAGTTTTTGGAGAGTCAATCCTTGTTCGTTCTCAAGCTTGGTCAGTACCCGTCATCTGACTTCGGCGTCTTCTGCTGATACTAGACCTTGTGCGAAAATTAAGCACTTGAAATCATCGGCAGTCAATTCGGCTAGTTTAAAATCATTACAGAGCTTGTTTACCGATGCTGCAAACGTTAGAAAATCTTGCTGGTTGTCTTTGACTGTGTTCAGGCATTTTCAACGTTTGTGGAACAAGGTTGTGTTAGGCCCGAATAATTCCGATAGGAGCTTAATAGTGTCTGAAAAATCCAAGTCAGTGGTTTTCTTGGGTAGTATGAAGTCTACGAACCTACTATGTTCTGTAGTTCCCAGTTTTCTCAATAGTAGACATACCTTTTTTTTACTTGGCCATTGTTCACAGTCTACGTTGAAAATATCTTCGTAGCGCCTGTAAAAAGCCTCGAACGTTTTATCGTTCTCTGGTACGTATTCAAAGGTTTCCATTGAATTGTAGATTGTACTCTGGGAGAATATTGTATTTTTTCAGAGTTTTAGCCTTTTAATGCATTTACGAGTAATTCTTTAAGTTGTTTCTGTTGTAGTTCAGCATTCTGAAGCGTAATTTGTTGGAATTCCATTTGTTGTTTATGCAATTCCAAAAATAGTTGTTGTTGTCTTTCTTCTGATTTTTGTTGCTGATCCACATTTACTTTTAGCATTTGGACAATTACTTTTTGAAAATCTTCCATATTTAGACAAACAAAAATGACAGCGATTTTTTGTTGCTTTGAAACCCGTGTACGAAGGGGAGGTACACAAAAAAAAACTTGATAGGTTTTTTTTTTACAAAAAAAAAAAAAATATGAACAGACAATTAATTAAACTAAACTAATTATGTGTATGTGCTTTTTTGCAGTTCCGTGGTTCCGTTAATTTTAACGTAATTATATAAATTTTTACCACACTTTTTATGTATTTTTTTTTATAGAGGTACAAAAAGAGAAAACTCGCCTCAGTGAATTTGAGGGGAGAATAATTTTATGCACGATTTCAACTCAGTTACATAAAAAAATTTTAGATAGTTTTTTTCGAAAACTTGAGTCGTAAATAGTACTTCGGCTCTTGTGTTGTCAGTTTGTTTTATGAACAAACTGGTTTTTTTTGTGTGTGGGTGGGTAAGAAATCGTTCTCGTAATGTTATTTGGACAGACTTTAATATTCCGTAGATGTCGAATCGCTAGTTCGTCACTGCTGTTTGGTATCGGAATATTTTTTTTTATATGTAGACGCTGGGTGTTGCGTTTAAATCGCTAATGTAGTAATACCAGCTTAATTTCTCGTTCAACACTTCTGTGGGAACGCGTGGAGTTTCTGTGTATTTTTCGAGTACTCTGTCGCTATTGATATGGTGAGAACAAAATTCTCGAATCTTTCTGTCGCCACTGATGTGGGACTGGTAAGGTATTGAGGTTTCGACGTGAATGCGTTTCTCGAATTCTTCGTCGACACAGATGTGGGACTGGTAAGGTATTGAGGTTTCGGCGTGAGTGCGTTTCTCGAATTCTCCGTCGCCACTGATGTGGGCCCAAAGTCGGGACCACGGACGGAAAACACGGAACACGGATTAGGGGTAAGAAAGATATATTAAACAAAAGGTTACAAAGACAGTGTAAGTGTAAGCGGAGCTTACTATGTGCTAGTGTCCAATATTGGTAGTCGTATGCGGCTGATACTACGGTATTAGAATACTCTCGCCTCCTCCTCTTCTTCTTCTCTTTCTCTTGAGTGTTATGTCGCATACTTTATATAGTCCTGGAAGAGTCCATATTGTAGGTATGTTACGGTCTCACAATAGTTACATGCTTCAGTTATTGAAGAATCACAACTACATGATGATAATCCTATTCTCTTATGACTGGGGGAAGAGAGAAAGTGTGGTTGTTTAATGAAGGATGTTGTATACCAAGTTGCAGTGAAAGCTGATAACGAAATGATGGGGACTGTTGAAAGCATCGAGAAATCTTGGAAGCAAAGATTTTTAAGCTATGAGACATCTCGTGCCGTGGCCCTAGACATCTCCAAAGCGTTTGATAGGGTTTAGCATGTCGGCCTTCTTCCCAAGCTCCAGGGTTATGGTATTACAGGTCTATTGTTTGACCTAATACAATAATTCCTGTCAAACCGTGAACTGAAGGTCGTTCTGAACGGATTCTCCTCCAGTTTCTATCCCACGAACGCAGGTGTTCCCCAAGGCTCCATCCTTGGCTCCACTCTATTCCTTATTTTCATCAACGACCTTCCTGACGCCATAGATTCTCAAGTTGGCATCCACGCGGACAACACTACAATTTACTCCTGCCTCAAAAACAAATCTAGTGTCGGTGACAAAACTAACCTGGCCGCTCGTCTTGAAATGGACCTCCAATCAGTTGTTAACTGGGGCAAGAACTGGCTGGTCAACTTTAACGCCTCAAAAACTAAACTACTCTCTATTAATTCCCATAGAGATACTTCTCTTCCCCCCCTCTATTAGTATGTCTGATAGTCAACTTCTTGAGAACAACTCTCTGCGTCTGCTCGGTCTCACGTTGACTACTGACCTGAGATGGAACAAATACATTGAGTCAATTGCATCGTCCACCGCGAGGAAAGTTGGCTCTCAGGAAATTTTTCTCCCTGGAATCGATACTTCAAATATACAAATCAACCATTTGCCCTTGCATGGAGTATTGCTGCCATATATGGTCTGGAGCACCTTCTGTTTACCTCGGAGTTCTTGACAAGATCCAGAGACGGATATGTAATATAATTGGCCCTGATCTGGCATCTCGTCTACAGTCACTCTCTCACAGACGCGCTGTCGCCTCTCTCTGTCTTTTCTACAAATACTTTCATGGTAATTGCTCCGATGAGCTGCTTTCACTGGTTCCCAGACTCCAGGAATTCAAGCGCCCTACGAGGCTAGCATCCTGCTCTCACCTTTACACTGTAGAAACTTTTAAATGTAGCCGTCTCTTCTACTCCAATAGCTTCATACCTCGCACCTTTCGCCTGTGGAACACCCTTCCCTATTCCTGTTTCCCTGAAAGCTATAATCTCCAACTATTCAAATGTAATGTCAATCGACATCTCCAGTTACCTTGATCTATCCACTATCCCTCTCCTCATCCTTTCTTCTATCACTCCTATCTGCTCCAAATCTTCTGCAACCCCCCTGTGGCTTCACGCCTTGCTCGGGGCGTAATGCTTAAAAAAACAACAACAACAAAAAAACTCATTTACTTGCATGAAGGATTAAAAAAAAAAGTTATTTGGAAGAGAAATTAAATATCGCATATTCTTTGATCATAGATGTTTAATGAATAAAAAGCCGGAAGTAGCCTCTAAATAAAAGCATGAAAATAAATTTCTATTGTACTTCCTGATTGCTGAATGGAATCGGGGAATTATAGATAAACAATGAACCTAGTTTCTTAACTCTGTTGCCCGACGATCGCTTCCTAGAGTTAATTTAGTTTCATGTTGTGGGTATTATTTACGGTTGCTTTATCAACATTTTGATAACCGAGCTTTTCTGTATTGCATTTATAGCGTGTAGGTATATGAAAATATCAACTCTGCATGGTGACTGTCAGTTTTACCCTTCAAAATGATCTTAGAAGCAGTATTGATTCCAATGATCTCGATGGCTATATCTAGAAATGCTCTATGTCCGATCTTGAACTTTGAACTCTCCTCATATAAACATCGCAAAGTTTAAGCAATATATATACATACATTTAACATTTAAGCTGCCTAATATATATATTTAGGCAGCACTCCTTCGTTCATGCATATTTCATTGAATAAGTACACAAGTTGCTTTTATTTAGTTTTTTATACAATTTCTCATGCGAACTAATAATTCTTTCTTTTCAGATGATAAATTATATAAAAACTGTCCGAATGTTCTTTTTATCCGAGCGCTTTCGGCTATACATTTAGCCATTTTCAAGGATTAAATGTTTTAACTGTTAAATAAAAAATAGTTTGTTGCTTGTATGTATTTATAAAATGTTTTCATTTTTTAAAACACGGTCAAGATATTGTGTCCATTTTCATAGTTGATATTATTAAGTCTTGTTTTTTTTTTGTTTTTATTAACAAGGCTTCCATTATTTTTAGCCTTATATATATATATATATATATATATATATATATATATATATATATATATATATGAAACAGATTCATTGGGACTTCTACCAATCTATATCAACTTCAGCTTCATACCGGGATACATGTCCGATTCCTGTCGGCGGCACACATTTTCTTTAGAAGGACTTCACAGTCTAATTGTTGTTATTAATTTCACTGTTTAAGAAAATAGAAAAATTAAAAAAAAAACAGCAATAGCAACTAAAAAAAAACCCAACTTAAACACGTGTACCCACTAAAAATAACATTTATAGTAATAAGAAATAATGTCAGATGTAAAAAATTTAAAATATTACTTATTTATATATATATATATATATATATATATATATATATATATATATATATATATATATATATATATATATATATATATACGCGTGCGCGCACACACACACACATACAAACAGAATAAGTGTATTGTGCTTTTAACTCAACTTACCTCTGGGTTTCGCGCTGGTTGCAATCTTCAGGCGATATTTTATTATTTTTATTATTGTATTAATGTTCTGTTAAGTAGTATAGAGCACTCGGCTAAGGTTAAGCTTTTTACTTGATTTTGTAGTCTCTCTCTATATATAAGACGACTGACAAGGTACTACGATTAAGCTTTTTATATAATTTTTCTTGTGTTCGCACAAAGGAATCACTAACAATAAGAAAACAAAAGCCAACAATCAATAACATTAACTATAAACACGGCCACAACGTACTGACCGTGTTTGGAAAATAAACATTCCTATAACTTCAGACATTAAAAAAAAAAGTATTCAATTAAAAATAAAAGTCGTCCTTATAATTGCTAAAAGAATAACCGAAATGCAGAACTTTTGGGCAGTTTTTACGCACTTTGTGTCCAGAAAATAAAGCGTTTATACGAACAATAGAAAGATTCTAATAAAAAGCTTAATCGCAGTACTTTGTCAGTCGCCTTTAACGAAACATGTATAAAAGAGGGATTGCTGCCCAAATACACAATACATACTTATATATATATATATATATATATATATATATATATATATATATATATATATATATGTGTGTGTGTGTGTGTGTATGAGTGTGTATGTGTGTGTGGAGAAAGAGAGGAGGAGTGAACGTGAGAGTAACTTGGAATTCTGTTTCTTTCTCAGACACCGACATAGTGAAGATAGAAATTTATAGTGTAAGTTTGCTTGTTAAAAAATTGCGAATTCACTTCAGTTTAATCGACGGCACATCATTATCCGCTATAGAACAACACACTAATAGCTAGTAACCACTTGATTTTAATTTTGAAATCATGAAAAAAAATGAAAGATGGCAATATTCGTAAACAATGTAATACACTTTTAACATACACAGTATTTTTCTTAGTAAAATAATAGCATATTATTCCATATCTGAAATGAGTAAATCACTTATTACAACAAAAAAAAAAAAAAAGAAAAAGAAAGAAAAGAACACGTATTTAACCTATTCATATAAAACGCTATTAAATGAATATAAAGAATTGCAAAAATGTCCGTTTTCAATTGTGTTTGTCAAAATCGAACAAACTTAAGCGAAACCTACACAAAAGGTATAAAAAATATCCTGAGAAACAATAATTTGGAATCCCCTCAGGATTATGTTTATCCCAATATTCTATCTCTTAATTCTGGGAAGCGGATAAATGTTTGTTAATATATCGTCAATGAAAAAGAAAACATTTGAGTACATCTTTCGGATGGATTCTACAAGAATATTTATCGTAACGTTTCGTTTTCGAAGCTGAATGACAAATTCTCTATAGCTGAACCCACTGAAAACACATTCAACATATTTTTGTAGTAGCTTATTTTCTATTTCATGTGAAATCACCCTTCTACATATTAAAAAAACACTTTCTACATATTAAAAGAAGACACATGATTAAACTATGATTATTACAGCTAAGAATGACCCCTAACTCAGATACAGTGTAACCCGGATATAAGAGAGTTATCGGGACCGGAGAAGAAGTCTCTTATATCTATATATATCTTATATCCGGGTTTCTCTTATATCCGGGTCTCTTATATCTTGTACAAGTAAATGTTAATGATCAGTTGTATTTTTTAGGGATTTTTTAAATTATTTAATAGAAATAATAAAAAAAATCTACAAAATACTCCGCTTGGTTAATGAAGATATGAGTTTCGAAAGATTTTCGCTTGTTTAATATTCTGTGACTCTAAGAGTATCAGATACTGGTATAGTGAAAAGAATGTTAAATTTCTCTAATTAGGCGTTGACATTTTTCGTACGTGTTAAAACAGGAAAAAAAAAAAAAGAAAAAAGAAAAAAATGGCCAATAACACAATTGACCTACTTAATGCGTACGTAGCAAAGGTTTTCTGATTCTGTTGTTTAGTGTTATTGAACTTTTTGGGTGGTTTAATTTTAGGGAAAATTTATTAAGAAGTTAACTGAAATAGATTGCTCTAGGGTAGGATCGATTTGAAAGACATCTTTAAAGTGTGTCAAAAAATAATCTTTCGGCAAAGCTAAACACAAAATGTAATTTTATTAAGAATGACTGTTTTAATATTCCGATTTTAATGGGTGATTAATCAATCTATTGACGATCATGTAAATGGTTCCATTTTGTTTGCTTCTCAAAAGCTCAGGGAATTTTAATAGTATGTAGTACAGACTTTTTGATTCAACCAAGTCTTGGAATCCTCATTGGGAATGCTGTACGAAGTTTCATAAAAAAATATCGGGGCTGTTGCTATTGAAACGTAATTAAAGTACGCAGAGTGAAGTGACTTGACACAAATTGACCTTGAACTGTGTCGCGCATGCACACTAAGTTATAACGTTCTCGCTCACTTCCGTTGTATATTGCAGTGCTCGGAAGGAAAGTGTGTAGAGTGTGGACATTGCAACACAGAAAACCTTTTGAAAATGGTTATAACATGTGCTGAATCGCATTTCAATAGCTATGACCTCGGAACCTTCGCAGTGGAAGACCCAATCTCTCCGAGACCGAAGAAAGCCTGAATGAGTCGAAGCAATGTGAAGACATCGTTGCCAGTTTTCTTCGACTACAAAGACATTCTTCATGTATTAATATGCTTCACCTGGTCTGATAGTGAACAAGGAGTAATACTGTGACGTGTTACGACCTTTGCGCTATACTGTATGTCGGAAAGGACAAAGCTTGCTTGCGTCCAGTGAGTGGTTACTCCATCATGACAAGGCACCTGCCCATTCAGCACAACATTCACCAAGTTCAACAACCACCATATTCCCTAGATCTCGCCCTTGCGACTTTTGCAAAAATAAAATCCCACTTAAACGGGACAAGTTTTCAAGATACCGAGAAATCCAAGAGAATGGGACGAGGCAGCATGAATTCTTCCATCAAAGGAAATGACACTGGATACAGTGTGTGGCTTCAGAAGGGGACTAATTCAAAGGAGAGTAAATGCTGAATTTATATGTGTTGTAGTTTTCTTTTTATAACATCAGTCCCGATACGTATTGATCAAACCTGGTATACAAGGGAAGTAATTAGAAAGAGTCAGTGGAAACAATGTGCTAAAATAAGTATATATATATATATATATATATATATATATATATATATATATATATATATATATATATATATATATATACGGTATATTTCAGCAGCAACTATTCATCCAAACAAGTTTGATTAAATTTAACCGACAAGGTCAGTCTCTTTAAATGTTGTACTTTTTTAAATTTTCGAATAAGATGTATATTGGGGTCGAAATTGGGAATAAACTGTGGTAGATAAAATTCCATTGGCTACGTCCACGTATTATTTAAAAAGCTGAAAGTTTAAAATAGTTCCCTGTGGCCTCATTGGACATAGAGAGCAAGACCACAGCTAAAAAGAATGCATCAATATTATGCGTTTATTAAGTTTTATTTTTTATTTTATACGCACATTACATCTTTTATGCACACTTCGATATAGCATCTCCTGTGGTGAAAGACATTTTATTTAATGCGGGTTGTTTTGCATAATAATAGTTTCTAGGATTTTGAGTCTCTCCTTGTATTGGGTATTGTATCGTATTTTGGTTTCGCTAATATTTGGTCTTATTTTCATACTTGTATTTTGGTTGTTCGTGATGTGCTGATTTCATTGTTCTTCGACAGATGACAAGTCAACATTCAAGACAGTGTGATGATAAAAAAGTAAATTTAATGATGTTTTTAATTTCTGTAATTGATAATGTTTTAATGTTTCTAAAAATAATATTTTACTAATGTTTTAATGTGTGTAAAAAATGTTTGTTTTATGAATTCTCATACCCACTGGGAGATTGTATCTCCAATATCCATATATTTGAGATACAATCCCCTACAGAGTATGAGAATTCATTAACAGACCATGCATTTTTGTTAATAATTAAATTAGATGTTTTGAACTTTTCATGGCAAATGATAAATCAGAAGTCTTTGTTGGGATCGTTAAGTGATATGTACTGGCGAATTATATTTTTAATTATTTTTTCATTCTGTTAAAGTGCATCTGTTTATAATAGAATACGTTAATTATGTATTTATATCAAAGTGATATCTTGAGTTATTTTACTATGGTTAAGAATGTTATTCTTGATAAGTGTTTGTTTAGTTCTTTATAGAATAATGTATCCGAAGAAGAGATTATTTTGACCCAGTAAATCGTGTTTTTATAACATTTTTGAATACATTCACATTTGTAGTTGAGGAGAAACGAGATTCTGCTTGTGGCTTTTTTTATAAGGTGAAGTAGTAAAATTTTAACTGTTAGCGTCAAGTAATGCATTGAAAAAAATTCTATTATTAATATTAGTTCCATAAGTAAAATGTAGGACAGAGGTTTCTTAAGGTTTTTTTTTTTTTTTAATTTCCACTAGGTTTTTGTTAATATGAAAATATTGTCGGGTTTGGGCGGAATTATTAGAGGTTTTGTTTTCTGCGTGTGTCATGTAGAAATTAAAGAGAGTAAATCCGATAGGTGAACCCCATCGCTACGTCGTCAGTCGTATGTCTGTAGATGTTACCGAAATAAAATAAAAAAAGAAACTAAAACGGTAGTTGTGACCTGCAAGATAGAAGTTTACATAAATTTGTTGATCTAATTTTAAGGGATATATATATATATATATATATATATATATATATTAAAAATATGATTCCAACGCTACATAAGCGTTCTCATGTTTCAAAACAAGAGCCCAAAACTTCAATATAATTATTTGAATTAAATTGAATTAATGTCATGCTCTGTTACATCTTCAAGCGAAATTTTTGGGGAATAACTAATTCATATATATATATATATATATATATATATGTATGTGTGTGTGTGTGTATGTGTGTGTGTGTGTGTGTGTGTTAGTAGCATTTTAAAATTTTTGTATCTGACATTATTTCTTATTACTATAAATGTTATTTTTAGTGGGTACACGTGTTTAAGTTGTTTTTTTTAGTTGCTATTGCTGTTTTTTTTTAAATTTTTCTATTTTCTTAAACAGTAAAATTAACAACAACCAGATTAGACTGTGAAGTCTGACTAAAGAAAAAATGTGCCGCCGACAGGAATCGGACATCCCTTTTTCCATGAGGAAAGCCTCTTTTTTTTTTTTTAGTGAAAGCTTGCCGCTACCAGTTTGGCCACGGAAACGAGACCGGCCGAATAAGGTTTGAATTATCTATTTAAGAAAAGCACATCTCTCATTATTTAAACATTATTGTTGTTTACGCTTTGGTGTGAAGCTGAAGTTGATATAGATTGGTAGAAATCCCAATGAATCTGTTTCATGCTTGAACGTGACCTTCAGGCCTGAGTCACCACTAAGCATCAGTGTCCACTCTTATATTTACACATGCCCTATCCCTGATATTGAATACACTTAACCGTGATTATAGCATAGAGTGTTTAAAACTATATTTATCATACATACACAAAAACACACACACACACACATACATACGTACATACATACATACACATATGTTGAAAATATTTTCATGAAACAAAAACAATTCTTTCTCTGCATAGCTATGACGAATTCTTTAAATATTAAAGAGCGCGCTTATGAAAGTGAGAGGTGTAGAAAAATACGTTTTCTGATTTTGTCTTCTTATGATGAATATTTGAAGAAACTTTAAAATTTGTTCATAATCGGCTAAAATGTACTTCGATTTGTTAAAGCAGCTAAATGTTCTTATGAAAATTAACATGTGTTATGTTTCTGCTTATTTTTAGAAAAAAACATTTATTAATTCTGGATTATCCTAGTTGCCTTCAAATAATAAAGTAAATCTTAAACTTGTTCTCGCTGTTGAGTATCTTCATAAGGACACTGCAACATCATGTACCGTTACAATAAATTCATTTGCAATGTTGCAACGTCCTTATGTAGCCATGAGCCATATTAAGAAATTCATAGCTTATCTGTAGCTTTTGTGTATTAGTCAAGAAACTGTGCAAAACTTCACCAAAGTGCACTTTACTTTTATTTATTTATCCATCTATACACGAAAAACTTTTAAAGACTTTAAATCAATCGTTAATGAAATTTCGTATGTCGAACTTTCATGCTTGAAGTGGATGATATGTTAAAATCTAACATTATTAATTTCCATTATTTTGTTAAGTCGGAACCATGAATCTTATCTTATCCCCTGAACATGTTATTTATTTTCAATGATGTGTGTTTTATGGAAATTGAATTGAAAATTGCATTGGATTCTTATGAAACGACACGAATATTAAGTGTTGTTGAATTGATAGTAACTTTTCGGTGCCATCACTAATCTTCTTTGATAAATTTTTATCTTTGAATAGAAAATAATGAAAGAATGAAACAGTTTGAAAAGATTTGTTCCTCAATATTTATTTGCTTAATTCTCCAACATTATTTCTTATTCTCGCATTTGTTGTGAGACTAAATCAAAATATTTATTTCTTAAATGTTAAGTTTTATGCTTAATGTCTAATAACTGAAATGATTTTATATAATTTCACAAAAACACATAAAGAAATTATCTGAATATTCCAATATAAATATGTGCTCCCTTTGTGAAAACAAAAACAACAAAACAGTCATGTTATCGCATGATAAGAGAAACTGTTTTCTAAATGGAATGATTTTGACATTTGATTGCATTCGTCGAAATTTGATAATACAATCAAATTAATTTTTGTCGACCCTTAATATAAGTTTCTTTAAATGTGGCTTTTGCTAATATCATCTGGAACGGTAATTATTAAATATTTAAAAATATACTTTGCTTAAGATATTTTGATTTCGGTACTTTCACTATTAATATCATCAAATCAAATTTGCTTGGATTTTCTTGACTTCATGACACCTTATTCTCGGTCGTCTATAGAAATTGGTTGTTTCTCTTTATTACATCTCAGTATTGAGAAAGCTACAAAACCATTAAAAAGATTTCGGTGACAAATTCGATCGTATTAGCCAAAACTATATTTGTAGTAGTAATTCGGTTTAGGAACTTTCACTGTACTACAACTATAATGAAGAAATATATTATCATCCAATTAAATGTTTATTTCCTTAGTTTTATCTAAACAAACGTAAGTGTATGTGCTATGAACGACTGTCCGTTTAGATTATTTATTGTTTTAAATATATTACGTTTTCCGTCTTCTTAAATTTAGATCTTATTCTAACATCACTAGTAAGCAATTGTTAATTGTGTATTGTAACTTTAACGTTTTATCCACAGCCAGGGAAGGAAAGCTTAGGAAAGGAAGGAAGGAAAGCTTAGGAAAGGAAGGAAGGAAGGAAATCAAACATACTGCTACAATTTTAAAGCACTTAGTGGGGATCAAAATTACTATTAATAGCCTGCTCGATTAGTTTGCTATTAATCTACGGCTATAATGTAGTTTTGTTCGCTTCTGCACGTATCAATAACATTCAGGTTTAAAATCAATTGAGGTTTACACATGTTATAGTTTTCAAGTTGTCTTTTAAATTACCTAGTAAAACATCTGTGTAAGACTTTAATTTGCCTGCTCTTTTATTTTGCATGGGTCTTGTCAGTTATTTTGGCAGTTATGAAGATAAAGACTCACACATGCAAATCTAAGCCAATGATAAATGAAAACCTTACATTTTCTTTTTATAATTTTTTTCAATTTAAAAGGCCCCTATTAAAAATGTTGATGATATTTAGCGGAAACTCTCAAAAGATGCGCTCTGGCTGCAATGTCATTAAAATTACTTATTTCGAAACAGCAGCGTGATACCTCTCCCACATACATGCCTACAGATATACATATATACATAAACGTTTACCTACATCCACACCATATTAAATTTTAATACTATAGATGGTTTTAAAATAATTACTTTGAATCGTATACGCATTATTAAAATTTCCTTCAAAATAATTTATTCCAATAAAGACATTCCCGTTCACATAATTGCCTTTTAGGAAAATAGTCACTTCCAACATTAAGGGCGGATAATGAATTTGGCCAACAATTAATCGAATAAAACTGAATTAAAAACATTTTCCGGAAAGATTAAAATATTTACAAAATACGTTCTGACAAATCAAGAAAGCAGAATTTTTTAAAATTTTAAATTGTAGAATTCTGAGTAAATCGATAATAATAATAATAATAATAATAATAATAATAATAATAATAATAATAATAATAATAATAATAATAAACAAATCGCCATTTTTGTAGTAAAGTGATGAGAGAGAGAAAGAAAGAGAGAGAGAGGGGAAGAGAGAGGGCAAGGAGAGGGTGAGGTAGAGAGAGGAAGTTATAAGCAATAAAAGGCCTTTCCGTTTCTACTTTTTTTCTTGCGACGAGAATGCCTTTCTCTTTATATTACTTAGTAAGGGTCATTGCCAGATGCAAACAGACACTCTATTATTTGCAAAAGACTGTCAAGAAAATGTGATCATTACAGTAAAATTATATATTATCAAGAGCTACATTTCCGAAAATTGATATTTCAATGACTAAAATGATATTCAGCGGTCAGTCAGTTTATTTCGTCCTTCCTCGTTTTTGAAGTAATTGCAAAACGATTAATCAGAGTAGATTGCCAGACATTGTTTAATATGTTTAGCGAAGACATATTTTTCTCATGAAGAAAGAGCTGTGTACAGGGCGAAAGTATACACTTATTGCCAGATTACCAAAATGCACATCAATCTTTGAACGATTATAGGACGCTATAAAGTAGCCAGCGACATTCGACAAGAGCATGATTTATAGTCTGTCGATTCGCTGAGGTTACAGCCAGTCCACTTTGTCCCTTGGAATAGTTCCACTCAGACAGGACAATATTTGCTCGAAGCCCAGAGACTTGGATAGATGACAGACAATGTCACTATTTTAATAAGAGCTAAATTAAACTGACGAACACAAAACTTAAATGGTTATTCATATTGATTTTACGAGACGTGACATTTTCTTATCCATGTGCGAGCTGTCATCATTCCTCCTGGAAACAATATTTTAAAATTGCGTTGCAACAATAAAGTTAACCATCAGTTAAAGCCAGCGAATAATATAGGGAAATGAAAGTAATTTCTGTCAATTCAACGAATATAACAGAATGAGCAAATTTAAAATATTTTCTCTCTGAGCTTGTATTCTATTAGTTCATTTCCTGGGTTTCTGACTGTATGGTATCAATGGATAGTTTTTCACTTTGCTCATGGAAGTTAACATGAAATAGAGATTTTAACATTAGGAAAAATCTATATCACGATTATCGTGACTGAAATTATCACGTTTAACAAAATTATCACGTTATTTGTGAAATGTACTGATAATGTTCAGAAATTCTTATACACTGAAATTATTTTAGCAAATAATAATTTTATCTTAAAATTTGCACACTTTTTGTAATGACAATAATTATTTTTTTCAACGATTATTGCTAACTGTTCATCGTAAACCCGGTAAGAGATGCATTTCTAACATGAAGTCTTACTCAATTGGAACGAGTAATAAATTAAGAGGAATAGGGAATGTATGTATTAGAGCTAAATTATTCTATTGGGTGAAAGTTTCTCTTTATTTTGGAAGATAAACTTGTACATTTGATCTGATACGTTATTCTGCAGGAAGCATACTACTATGAAATTTCTACTTTTTATTTGAAAAAAGAAAATTCAACGAGATACATTTGTGTTTATTAAATATTGTTTCATTTAAAATTATATAAGCTTGTTCTTTTCTAACCTAAATGTTAAATCAGTTGTGAGAGGACCATAGTTTCAATTTCTATATTCAGACAAATAGAATTCGTATTTCACAGTATACCTCAGAGATAGAAAGATCTGTTTACAAATTTCACCCTTGGATTGTTGCTAATAAGTAAACAATAACAAACAAGCTGATACGCTTTATACTACGTGTCAAAAGTATTAGTAGGTTAATAGACAATTTTAAAGCACACTAGCAGTAGAGCCCGGCGTTGCCCGGGGATGTAACAGTAAGAGATAGATCAAGTATCGACCATTATAAAGACTGAAAAATAAAATTGACAAAGATTATTGTCGACACACACACACACACACACACACACACACACACACAACCTGGGTTTTATAATAAGTATAACTCGATATGAGTTGTCCCCCTTTCATTCTCGCATCAGCGATGACTTTTAATCATGTTTTTAAATTGATTTCGTGCAAAAACTATTGTGTTTTCCAATTTTTGGCGCTGTCATAACCACCGTAAGGTAATTTTACATAGGCCTGTGAAGTTTTGTTGAAATCGGTTGAAAAATGTAGGAAATCTGATCCAATATATAAACGTACAGACACACATACACACACACACACAACCTGGGTTTTATAATAAGTATGATTGTGAATTCTTGTCTAAGAATCTAACCAATTTGTTATTTCCTGAGCAAGCGCTGAGAGATATGCTTTTTGGTTCTGATGTGAAATACTACTACAACTACTACTACTAATAATAACGAAAAGCTGATGACAATGCATAAATTTTTACATCCGATAGAAAACGTTGGCTGATTGTATGTGAAAAGGAAAAAGAGAAAGAGATTCATCGATTAAAAGCCTGAAGGATGGCACAAGGCGATTAAGAAAAGAGCCAAAATTTACCCGTGACATTTACAAAATGAGAACGAGATTATAAAATTACAGAGGTTTTCAGAAAACAAATAGAATGAATTGCGCATGAAACTATATGAAAATGGCTGCGCAACGGACATCTAAATAAAGAAACCAAATCAGTCCTTGCAGTGCTCCAAAACAAAGCCATAAGAACCTAAAGATTAAAATGCGCACAGAATAATGACAAATACAGACAAGACAGTTTTCTATGAAATAAGAGAATGCAGTAACTTAGCTATAAAGACTACAAAAATAGACACGGATGAATCTTTGTAAACTGTAAAAAAGACTGATTCTACCATCGAAACAAATGATATTTGAACAAACCAGAACCTGTTTTAGAGATTGAAAAATACAAACGTTTGCTGGAATTTTGAGATTCAAACTGATCACCCAGTCCAGGTAAGAAGACCAAATCTAGTACCGTGAGATTGAAGGAAAAATCATATCATAACAAACAATGGCGTATGGAGTTGACTTGCTTTTTCTCAAGTGTAAAACTATTACTACGCCACACATAAGCTGCTAGTGGTCTGCTGGCGGGTCGCCAATGGCAATGTCAGTGGTCTTCTGGTGGCAGCCACCTGTGGGCTAACAGTGGTCCTCTAGCGGTCCGCCAGTGGTAACAATGCCGAGACAAACACGCTGGCTGTCCGCCAGCGGGCCACCCAGTGGAAAATTGGTGGCTTGCGTATAGGGATTGGTGCGTCAAATTAATGAATACAGAAAGATGTTGAATATCTGAGATGATGTAATGTAACTATTCACACTATTTACATTATTCGAACTGTTGTTCTCATCTTTGATATCATATTCACGACAGATGGCCCAGTGGATAAAAGCGTTGGTTGAAGTAATCCAGTAACTTCACCCAAAGAGTTTTGAGTTCAATACCTGGTCACAGCAGAGGTGAATAAAAACTTCGAGAGTTGAATTACTAAAGGGAAATAACTGAAACTGTGAAATCCAGAAGAGGCATGAAACTGGAACTAGAACAATTTACCCCAGTGGACGAAATTCTAATCACCTGAAGAAGGCCGCAGAGTACAACGACCGAAACGTCCGGAATATGACAGTAAAGATGAGGACAACAGTCTTAACAATATAGTGTAAATAGAAAGAACTTGTGAAACATGAAGGTGACAATTATACTAGTCGTTATTGGGCCTCTGGGAACTGTCCAGGAAAATCTAGGAAATTGAGGGGAGAAGTTGAAAATTAGGGAAAAATTAGAACCATCCAGACAACGGCGTTATGGAAAACTGTCAGAATGCAGAGGAGGATGCTGGGGTTTTGTGGAGGCTCGCTGTCATTTATAAGTAACCTTTGTTAACATTTAATGCAATCGCTAAATCATTTAAAAATAAAGGATTTTCGGTTTCTGAATATTAAAAAGGAATTTAAATATACATTTTCATGCGCTTGGTTTAACTGCAGGCACACAGTCACAATCTATGATTAAAGAGATTTTTGTAGATCTATCATAATAGAAAATTCGGGAAATAGAAAATTCAAATCATTCGATGACTGCTCCATCTGCTGCCAATTAATCTATTACACTCTTTTGATAGATAGATAGAGAGAGAGAGAGAGAGAGAGAGAGAGAGGAAGAGAGAGAGAGAGAGTATGAGTGAGAGAGTGTGAGAGAGTATGAGTGAGAGAGTGTGAGAGAGTGGGTATGAGAGAGAGAGAGAGAGAGAGAGAGAGAGAGAGAGAGAGAGAGAGAGAGGCGTTATTTCAGCTTATTAAAAATTTTAATAAATTCTTTTAAGGGTGTAAAGTTTTGTTATGCACACAAACGAAGTGCCACAATTTTTTTTATATTTATAAACAAACCCAAAGGATACAGTCAATCTCTATATATAAAAGGCAGGATGTGTGTGTGTATGTGTGTGTGTGTGTAACGAATGCACGGCCGCAATTTTCGACGGATTTGCACCAAAATTTACATGCACATGCTCCAAGTTAGCAGGAAGGCCAAGACCGACTTTGCATTTCCCAACTCCCATCGATAATGGAAATAATCGAATTTTTCATGCTTCTACTGCAGTTTCCATGTAGTTTGCGGCCATTTTCTACTGGCCAGAGTGAGAGCCTATAGCTGGCTGCCACGAATAGGCAGGAAGATTCTATTGGCCAGCGTGAGAGTCAACAGCTGACTGACACGAATGTGAACTAGCATGCTAGCATGCAAAAAAAATCGATAGCTGCATTCGTCACGAGTGGGAAAAATTTAAATCTGCATGCCACTTTACTCGAATTGGCTCATTCACTTGCTTAAATTCAACGTTGATTCTGATTCCGCAGAACTGGGTTGGGCGTGAAAAAGTATTTGTTGTTAACATTCTTTTTTCATTCGGTTTTTCCAGATACGAGTCCTTTTTTTAAAGCTGATTGTTTTGTGTTCATTTTGTTTAGTTCTTTTTTTTGCAACAGATTTAATGATTAGTATAGAGCAGTGTGAGATAGGCAAGAAGTAAGGCATGTAGCAACATCAGCACGGCAAAGGGCACTCCTTTAAAGGCAAGGAAGGGCAAAAATATTTTAAGTCAAGTGATAGTGATTGCTGTATGAGTCGTACGATTTTTGAATCAAGCACGGGCAACGCCGGGTCATGCTGCTAGTAGAAACATATTTGCTGGGTACAATACAACCACATTTCGGTATAGGTTATTATTTTAGATGACATTCTGTAGATTTCATAAACATTTCATTCGTTGATTTTATTAACGTTTCGAATATTTTGACTTGCAGCATTGTTTCTCAGCGAATTTCTTAGCTTGAACAATGTTTTTATACATATATCTTAACGATGAACAACAAATTATCTATTGGATTAACATCTGGAAAAACTGCAGGCCGTTCCGTTAATTGTTAATTTAAAACCTTTTTGGCAAGGTTCAGCAATAGTCAACTTTACATATTCTGACGGAGTATATACTCTTCAAGTCAAGGTTTTTGGTTGTAACTCGCACCTCTCAAAAAACACATTGTTTAAGATCTTACAATAATTCTCTGCATTTATTTTGATACCATCATCAACTTTTAAGGAACATATAAATTTACTGTTGTCTTTTAACTCGTTTTAGTTGACTATTTCAGTAGAATCAAACTCTATCCCAGCCATCAGGTCAATCCAATGCAGCTTCAGTCAGTTATGTGCCATGCGTGATACACGCTTAGGCGATCATGTATCTTTCGATACATGACTGACGAGGCAGATTTTTTCCTGCTGTAGGTTGCCATTTCTTTCTGCGGTAGACCAGTTGCCATCCAAAGCTATAGAACTTATTTAAATTTACCCATAGTTTGGGAGGGAGAGAAGAAGAGGATCCATACCTTTACCAAGGGTATTAGCACGTAAGTGAATGTAATGGATTCGACTGGAATTCGAACTCGACTCTCCGATTCCTCAATCCGAGGCGCTATCCATCAGTTCAGCAATGCAACTTACATCACATTACTTATGAGAAATCAGTTTACATGTACTTTTTCGCCCATCTTACGCATTTCTCTTTGATATATTTAAAGATGGTAGTTGGTTTCATGTCTTTAGCCAGTGTCTTTAATATTTCCTATCGTTTCTCTTTAAATTCAAAACATCAATTTTTTCCTTACTAATCATTCCACTTTTTAGGTTTTTAATTTTTCCTAGATTTCATTTATTGTGACATTATTGAAGCCAGTTTTTTTTTCTTGTTCTTATAATGTCAGTGTTTTCAATTTCTAAGCAATTTCCACCGCTGTGTTTGCATTACATAACTTTACAACGTTTCGTTGTTCTTTGAAGGTTATAATCTTTCTTTTGATCCATGGCTATCTTCATACAACCGACATTAAAAAATAAATTTCAAGAACTATATGATTACATATATTTATTTACAATTTGATAGCCAACTACGAGTTCGTCACGAGTTGCCCGAAATAAAGTGTAAATATTTCTTTTAATCTGATGCTGAAATTCGTATAAGATGTTCATAAAAAAATATAAATATATCCTGAAAAATGTACCAAAATTTTATTGCGAAATCATTGACTAGTACAATAAAATCGGATAGATGTTTTTTTAAATAGCTACACATCTAATACGGGAAGCGTTTGCAAATGTTGTTTAGTGAGAAATAAAGGAAAATGCAAGTTATCCATGATCTCTACTTCTTATCATTTATCAGTTAATATTTTACGAGTAACATCAGCAAGTGATTTAACTGTTTTATGTATGTCAAAATCGAACCTCAGGTCTTCTGATTTATTGTTTTGTTTTGTTGTGCCACAAAGCCATCTCTTAATATGTAAATAGGCGACCTGTAATAACGAGCGAAAAAATCCAATTGTTGCAAATAATGTGCGCATATGTTTTAGTGATAAGGCGGGATGCAATTGAAGGCGTATGCCTTTTCCCCACGATTGCATCGTTTTGCTTGTGCAAACACAATTCTGCTTGTAAAGGACATTGAAGCTAATGAGGTGAACGAGAAGAAAAAACCTTCTCAAAGGAATTAAACTGCCTCTGTGGCAACGGCAAAGAATGCTAATGTAAAATTTTAAACAAATTTAAAATCGGAACAAATTTTTTTTCTATTTTTTTCTTTTTCAAATTTTCAAGTACACTTTTTGTATTTATTTTCGATTTTTCTTTCTTGAACACTTTTTTCATTGTTATCGTTCAAGTCAACATATTTGGATTATTAAATAAAGTTTTGCGGTTTTAAAGGTCAATTTTCTGAATTAAAAAATCTGTATAGGATTTCGTTGGCAAATGGGAGAACTGCTGTGGCTTTTGGCTTGTCAAGTCTCTGCGTCACATTGTTGGCGGATTGATAGAGAATAAGGGTTGGGCTGATTTGGTGGGGACTGTTAAGACCAAGGAGGCGAGGGCTTCGGTAATGTTTTCAAGGGTCTAAAAAATCAATAATAGCTGACATTAGGAAAGCCTCAGCGTCAACTTCGTCCTGCCATTCACTCACATCACGTCTTAACGTTTTATTCGACTCTTTTCGGCACATCTGGATAGAAATCTTCAATTTTCTGCCCTTCTAACTTATTCACCATTTTTTTTCTTTTAAAATGTACGTTTGAAAAATTGATTTTTCTTTTAATGTCATTTTGAATTTTGATAGTCTACAATCCAGTTCTTTCTCGAATGGTGTCATTGGAGCCTATCTTCTGATAAAAGCGCATGCGTTCTTTGTTTTATATCATACTCTTCAGCTTGTTTTTAATCTCTACTGCGGACTGTCCATCAGTGATGTTATTTTTTCAAAAAAATATTAAAAAGGAATCAAAATCTCAGGTTAAGAATGCACGCAATAAAATTTGAAAGTAATATAAATTTTATAACAAATTAAAAAAAAGACAAACACTTTAACCAAACGGTTAGAATAGCTCTGGTAAAGTATGCGGTAACTGTCAGAAATGTAATTATTTCTGTGATAGATATATTTTATAAAAACGCCATTTTTATGCCTATATTAAAACTTGTGATACTCTGTATATCTTCTATATTCAAAGCATATGGATAAATTTGGATGATGTTTTACCGGAAAACATTTATGACGTCTATTACTGAAAAAAGTACATCTATTACATATACACTATGTCAGATTTTATGATTTATGTAAATATCTACAAAATAAAAAATAAAATAAAAAATGCTATTAACTAGCAGATGTTGGTTACATTTTCAGGATGTAACTATTATGAACAATATATATTGTGTGCGTTAGTGCTTATAATTCTATTCTTATTAGAAATATTAATAATAAATTGGTTTTCAATTGCCCAGTATTAGTAAGTAAACAAAGAGCAAAATAACATTTTATTTTTAAATAAATTCAAAAGAAATAGGCTACGGAATATATTTGATAAACACAATAACACAGATTAAATTATTATATTATATTTTTTATTGCAATATTTGCTTCTTAACATTCTGTCACCTTTTTCACATTATCAAATTTTGTATCCGTTTGTATTGCTTCGAAGAGAACTTCTTTGAATATTGTTTTTCATTCTTGTATACAACTCTCTTAAGTCTTAATATTGATATCTGGAGAAGTTTTGAGTCACTTCATTAATATGATACCTTTGAAACCTTTTTTGGCAAAATGGGAATATAAAAGCACATGTTTTTCATAAATATACTCGTTAGCTTAAAATTTGGTTGTAACTTGGACTACCCAATAAATCTCTTATCCAAAAACACACAATGATTTGATTAACGCAATATATTATACATCTAAATAAATTATTATTTTAATATTTTATATATTAATACGGGTTCTCTTTTAGTGATGGATCACAAGTTTTCTGTAGGATTTCTATTTACAGAGGCTGGGAGCTAATTCATTAATCTGAAGTCTTTTTTTAAGTTGAGTAATATGAAGAATTTGAAGGCGCATTGCTTTCAATGAATATAGGCGATAGCGTAAAACCTCTTGGTTGTGAACTGTAAAACAAAACAAAAACTTACAGTAATTCTCAGCTTTTACCTTGACACTGGAATCAAATTTGGAGGAAGTTGGAGGAAGTTATAATATCATTGCCTACAATACTAGTCCAAAACAATATTCCAAGTCATGTTTGTTGACTCTTTCCATGAAACAGCCAACATCTAGCTCAATGGTTCCCAAACTTTTTTGCTCTGGGCCACATTTTCGGAATGAAAATTTGCTCGCGCTTCACCAAATTTTATGTGATAAAAAGTACATTTTAAAATAAAAAAAAGACGGAGAGAGAGTGTTAAAGGGAGATAACCGAGAATTCGAAGTCAGAACATTATCATTGATAATTCTCTCCTCCAATTTGCGGACCCTAGTTACTATATTCTTAATAATTGATATAATGCAAAAATATTACAATGATAAAATCAGTCTGTAATTATTTATAACTATTTACAATGGGACTTATGCATGCAATTATTATAATAATCCATAATAATATTTTAAATTTTGAAATCATATTATTTATTTTTGGCATATGAATTTTTTGAAACTGTTTCTAAATCTTTGATTGTCTTTCAGTCATTCCGCCTCACCTGCTATCTTCTTCCATCACACCCATGAGGCATGCCGCATCGTTTGGAAACCACTGCTCTAGCTCAACTATTACGTCCATACAATATAGTTCTATATTCATCACGAAAAATTAGTGTTGAGAAAACAGTTTTCATGTACTTATTCACCGAACTTACAGGTTTTTCTTTGAGATGTTCACTTCAAGTTTATAATTTGCTTGCTTTCATGTCTTTAACCAATGTTCTTAATGTTCTACATCTTTCTCTGTTCACCTTCTTAATTCACACTTTTGCAAATATTTCCTTGTTGGTCAATCCAAATTTGCTGTTTATTACCCTTGTAAATTTTCTGAAAAGCCAGTTTTTTGGTACATATCTTTTTATAATTTTTTTATTGTTCAACTTTTTCACAATTTCCACTTTTGTGTTCACATCACTCAATAAATTTGCAATATCTTCTTTCTTTTTGTTGTCATATCTTTTTTTAGATGACAATTTTTAGATATATTAAATTAAAACAAATAGATATAAAAAAGCTATACTATTCTCCAGAGTTTTAAGACAAAAATATTTATAATTTATTTATTGCATAATATTCATTTCAAGAAGTTATTATACATTGTTAATATTTCTTGCGGCTTCTTATTAGCTTGAATAATTGCTTCAATGCACCTGGGAACGGATGCTTGCAAATCCTTTACCATTTTCACGGGGATTAGATACCATTTTCTGCATAACAAAATCTGACACTGTAGATGTATTAAATGGAAAAAATAGAAGTCTAGGAATCGAAAGTTTTCCAATTTCACCCGGCGTTGGTCATGATTAAGAAGGATTTTCTGAAAATAATGCCTTCTATTTATTTCCAAAGAAACTACAAGAAATACGAAGTTGAATAGAACAATTTTTCATCTGCAAAAAAATGTTTTTCACATGACCACCGCCATTAGGTATGGAGTTTCGACAACGATGAACATTAGTTTTCATTTTGTGGGTTGCCACCTGGAGTGTGGCTTTTCACACACAACTCTCTCGCCATCCCTGAAATGCATTATCTACTTCCTCAGTGTACTCACATCTACTGTTTGATCTCCGTAAACCTACATCAAACGTCGATGTGTTGAATTATTTCTATGTGAAGGAATTCCTGGACACGACTATGCTCCGTACATACTTTCATATCAGACACCAATTTGCCAGACGAACGCTCAACTTCAAGGCAAAAAATTATCGGTTATTAGCGGTAATGTTCAGCCTCTACTACCATGCCGTAAACTTTCACCTTTGACGTCGTGGGCTAACATAATGTAAATAGGTGGTGTTTAGAGAGTCTCTTGTACGATATTAAGGCAACTAGATGTGGGCGAAAAGAGTGGAAGTTACACTCATTTTATTAGGGCAGAAAAGTTAATTTTTAATTTTTCGTCTATTATACTCAATAATATAAATTTGGGATTTGCACCGATATTAATTTACGGGAATTCCATTTTCAACTATTTTATTCCTTGGGTTGATATTAATTAAAGAGAACATCACTGTAGACTGTGATTTTCTTGCTTTATGTTTACTAAAACTGGAACATTTGTCCTTTTCTTCTTTATTGTATGACTGGCCGCTTGTTTATGAGTATGTCTGTCTGCTAGGATGACTAGTCAATCCCTGTTGTAGACGCCTGCTCAGGCACCTTTTCTGTTTAATCAACGCCCACGGAGCCAAATTGTGCTTGATACTGCAATTATGCAAAGCAAACCATAGTTACAGATTCTAGGAGAGAGTGTATAATCTAGCGTGATCAACGGTTGGAAAAACTACAGTAAGCTCAAACCCTAGGTCATGATGACTTGTGATTTCGTGTTGATGCAACAGTCGATGGATTCCAAAAAGTTTAGTCTACCCAGTTTATTTCACAAGTCTTGTATCAGCCCTTGATAAGGTTTTCAGGTACTTTCCTAAGTTGCCATAGGCTGGGATCGTCACCCCAAGCCGAGTTTTATCATTCCTGACAAATCAACCATAGTGAGATTCGAACCCAGGTTTCATGGTTGGAATAGTGCATTTCTAGATAATCTCGGCCGCTTTATTTCGCAAAATGCACATTTCTTTAAAAATTATTCGAATTATTTTTAATCCCTTCAAGACGTAGTCGACCAGGGCTCTCCACAACTTCATTTAATATGTGTGACTTGCTAGGACTTCTTGTGAAAGATAGTGGAGAGGTTTCCCGTTGCAGTCTTCACGATTTAGAATTAAGTTTTCCTCTTAGACTGGGTGTCACTCAGAGCTTAGTTTACTGTTACTTAACCTCTGACCAGCATTATACTCTCTAAGAAATAAAAAGCCTAATTATTAATTTATACATAAAAAAGGGAAAATTATTTAGAACCAAAAATTATTATAATAATGGTTTATTTAATTAAAGATACATAAATGACGTCTTTATGATGATTGAGGTAACTGTAGATTTCTTCTTGTTTAATTTGGTGAATGCTGCCACAATCCTTGCCATAGTTAATTTTTGTGTTACAAGGAATTTTGTTGGTCTGTCGCACAACTGCGTCCCACACATAAAAATCAAGGGGGTTGCAGTCTGGGGAGTTAGGTGACCAGATGTAAGGGGTGATGCAGACGCAAAAATTGTCTGACAGCCATGACTGGGTTCTGCTGCTTACGTAGCATGGTACAGAGTTTTGTTGCTAGACATTGATCTAAATACAGCATTACCTCCTCAAGCTACTTGATATAGGCCTCCGTGTTGAGCCTGAGGACAAATTCGGGAGTTCTTTTCTTATGAGAATGATTAGAGTGTGTTTTCCGAGGTGCCGTGCCTTCGTAATCACCATTAGACTCATCCAACTCTTTTCAAATTCTCTGCACTGTCCTCAGATTGACACCCAAACACACTAAAATGTTTGTATTTGAGCTTCCGGCGCGAATGCCAAGCAGTACAACATGCTGTTTCCAAATTTCTGACGGAGTGAATTCCGTCGTGGCACTCTTTTTCTCACTGAAGGTCCCCAACTGAGCCTACTATTGTGTGCTGTCGGCAAAAAAAAACCACGCGCATGCGCGAAATTAAAAATATAAAATGGCGACAATTTACTCATCGCACTTCTCTCACTCTCTCTCTCTCTATATATATATATATGTATGTATGTGTGTGTGTATGTGTATGCGTATGTGCGTGCGTGCGTGCGCGAGTGAGGGAAGAATTTATTCATTGTAATTGTTACGAGTGACAGAAAATATTGGCGGCAAGAGAAAATAAAACACTAATCCCGGTCATATTGTAGTGACTTTCTGCATTTGAAACGAATATGCAGAAACAAAGTTCGGATTTGCTTTTCATTGTGCACTGTTTTTAACGATGCTTCATCGCCCTTTGAATCTTGATTTTGTCTAAGCAAATTTCACTACTCAATCTGCATATTATGTATTGAAATCATAAAAGAAGGGTTTGTCAGTGGTTAGGAATTAAACCAAGTAAAACTGAAACAATCTCCTATTATTAAATTGTATAAAAAAAAGCAAAAGACCCCCCCCCCAAAAAAAAAACTAAGAGTATATCAATTACTGATTATATACTGATTTAATATCTACGGAATATTACGTTATATTTAAAGTGCTATTGATTTTGTTTGAAATGGGATAATTTTGTTCAAAATGGCTTTGTTTTAATCAATGTTAAATCTTATGTACCCGATAACTCAACTCTAGACGACATCACTTTTCTCTGTAGATCCATTACGTTTTGAAATTGCTTCATAAGCAATCTATGGATAGCTTTTTTCTAAAGTACGAAACCAGACTATGGCTTTTAATATCTTTTCTCTTGGTGCATTTAATTTTTTTAGTGTTGAAATATTTTTCATGGTAGCATTCAAGAACAGTATCCATAATTTAAGAACAATTATTTTCCACCAATGTATTAATCCTGGCGGAACGGAATCATTTCTGTAGCTTCCATAATCTAATAAACTTGTTTTCTTTTTGTTGGACATGAGGCATTTTAGAGGGAGTGTAAATTGTTGGTGATTTCTTTTAAGGCAGCAGTTCGTCATTGGACATTCAGCGTCCCAATACTTTCAGGAACTTAAAGCTATTTTGATTTTATGAAAGTTAAGCATCGCCCCGAGAGGCTTACAGCAACATCTCGCTGAAACACCGGTTTCCGTACGATCATCGAAGTTAAGCAACATTGAGGCTGGTCAGTACCTAGATGAGTAACCATTTGGGAATATTAGGTGCTGCAAAATTGAATGTGTGGGTGGTATAACGAATAATGACTCGCAATTGTTAATCGGAGAGCTGAGTTCCAATTCCAGCTGTGGTCGTTATATTCGCTTAGGACCAAATCCCCTTGGGGAAAGTTATGAATTCACCACTTCTCCCCAGGTATGGGTTAATTAGTAAGACTTGTGCCATTAAACCGTTGTTATAAAAGATAAAGTAAAACGGTGCACAAAAATGTTTAGATTTTGGCCTTAGAGGTTTGGTATGTCGCTAACAAAAACAGCCAACCAACCAACATATCTCCGATAACTGTCTTCATGATTAAATTATGCTGATTATAATCGAAAAATAAGCATTGTTTGATAAAAAACATAATAGATGCATTTCTTTTTTTGCTTTGAAAGGTCTTCATAGAAGTAAAAAAAACATGTATTGTACTTAAAAGGTATTTTCTTATGAACAGATGCACATCGCCGCACAAACTCCCACCATTTTGGTCATCTGTATCTCTGCTTCTTACAAACATATTTATGTTTTAAAGTCGTCAACTTTTGGCGGGTAATGTTATTTATTAGATCCGCTTTGAACGAGACATTATAATAGGCATAGTCACACACGCAAATCTATCTATCTATCTATCTATCTATCTATCTATCTATCTATCTATCTATCTATCTATCTATCTATCTATCTCAAACGAATATATCTAAATAAAGTAATATCCGAAATAGTTGTAGTAAATTTGGATGAATATTTTGTTTTCCTCGTTCATGTAATCTACTATTTTTTCCAAATAAAGACACATCCATTATATCAATCTATCACAATCTATCTATTCTGAGCGGGAAAAGCAAATAACTTGCACTGCTTGAGGCTCATAATAACAAGAAGGGACGCAACGAAGCGTGTGTTGTTTACAAATGGCGCGCGATGTGGGGCCAATGCCTGGCAGATATACAGCATAATTTTTTAGCTAATCCAACTATCATAACTTAATTTTCTTGGCAGGTGAGTGTGATGACTGGAATGATTTAATGTATAATGATGGTATGTGAGTTAGATGGTAAATGTTGTAAGTTTCTTTCCTGGTTGTGACAAAAGTAACTGTATTGATCAACGGGAAACGGAGATATCAAAGTTTCTATTGAGAAATTTAAACTCTTTATTAAATATTTTTGTTTTAGATTATTATTTGCAATATTACAAAAATATATAATGAAAACTACTCAGATTCAATTTATGTTAGTTAAGTTATTCGAGTATCGGTTTAAATGTCCATTATTTTTCATTTTCTAGACAAACTTGTGTATAAATTTGTTGAAAGATTTTTTAAAAACGCCATTTTTTATTTTGATACGTGATCCGTGTGTTGCTGTATAATTTAAATAAAAATGGCAATACTAGATTGTTTCAGGGAAAGCAAGAAAATTGTTTGCACGTTAAGCAATGAAAATAGATTTTAACATTTTAACAAAGTTTACTAATTCATTGTTTCAAAAGTATATGAATAAAAATAGACACCAAGAACTAGGGTTGCGAACAACAACTACAGCAACGAACATCACCATCATCTCGATTAACAAAATAATAATAATCTTTATGGAAATCAAAATAACTAAGTGAAAACAGTTAAAACCCAATACTGTTTTGTGGAGCAGATGAAACTGATAATCACATGCTAATATATTTAAATGAATATAGCAAACTAGCTCAGAATTAATACAAAAATAACTATGACAGGGTAGGAACAGCAATTCACTGAGCGCTGCGCAAATGTCTGAGTACAGATCAGAGACTCTTTCTAAGAAAATAGAAAATTAAATTCTTTGAAATTTTGAAATTCAAACAGATCACATAGTCTAGGTCAGGGGATCGGATGTAGTCATCTTAAGCAAGACATAGATAAGTTAAAAACGTTTACCATTCAAACAGAGTAAAATTGAAAAGAATGGAAAGCTGGAAAAAATATTTGATTGTATTAAAGAATTGAATAAAATTGCTATGAAGTTGAAAGTTGTGCCTAGTATTAATAAAATAATAATTAATGGAATAATAATAGCCAATGTATCACATAATAAAAACTTTAAAAAATAAAATATAGGGCCTATTTCATAGACAAAGCCTTTGATAAAAAAAAAAACAAAAAACAAAAAACAACATCTAAGCAAAAGAATTTGACACACTTGCATAGTCCTGGAAATATAAATTGCAAGAATGTGACATTTAAACACAAACACGATTCCGGTGATAATAAGTGTACTGGGAATTATTAAAAAGAATACTGATATATACAGGAAAACTCCTCACAGTCCTAGATTGTCAAAAGGTTTTACTCATGAATACTGCTTATATATTCATAAAATCTCACAATATACTCAATAACTTTCTAAGAAAAACCTTCCTTTACTTCAGGTCCCAGTTAAACGACTTGGTAAGGAATTGCACCAAATAGAAAATCAGTCAAACCGGAATAATAATAATCATAGCGAACAACTTGATATTACAGTAAAAAATGAATATTGTGAAAGATTTAGTTCAATGCTCATATAGCAAATTACATAGGCGAAAAAGAAGGATCATTTTAGAGTAAGCTAAACGGTAAGCATTATTATTATTATTAAAAGTGATGACCTTGGCAAGCACCAAAAAAAAAAAAGGGGGGGGAAAAAGCGACTCTTTGATGTGCCTTTGCCACAGTAGCTAGTTATTAGGTTGGTGCAAAAATAATGACGTAATAATGTCGTTTCTTGACGTATTTTTTAACGTCAAAAAACGACATTATTACGTCATTATTTTTGCATCAACCTAATATATTAAGACAATACTCTTTACTATTTAAGCTTCTTTAAATAACCGTTCTCCTTTAAGAATACTTACGTATTATTAAAATCGAATTATAAGCAGATATATTGTTGGAATCATGATGATATTTTTTACCTTCAATATAGTGATTATACACACACACACACATATATATACACACATACATACACACACACACACACACACACACACACACACATATATATATATATATATATATATATATATATATATATATTCAATCTGTCTATTCTATTTCAAAAGGTAATGGTTAGATTGCCATGAAATCGCAATACACAATCATTTTTTTTTTTTTAAATAGAAGAACCCATAATTTTTCTAACAATGTTCCTCTGGATAAGAGAAATACCGAAACTCAAAGGGGGGAGTGAATTTGCCGATTGCAAATGGCTGCGAAAAAAACAGTCTAAAAAAATCAATAAAAGTTAAAGGATGTGAAAGTAACTACGGAATAATATCACTGACAGAATAAAATAGAGAAAAAAGAAATATGGAGAATTCATAATGATTGTATCGATATAATAAGAAACTGTCACTTGCAGTTTGGAAAGAGAGAGAGAGAAAGAGAGAGAGAGAGAGAGGGAGAGAGAGAAAGAGAGAGGGAGAGAGGGAGAGTATATAAATCTGTAGAAATTGATAGAGAAAGAAAGGTTAAACCTGAGTTTATTAATAACTTGGATTAAAAGAAAATGATTAAAATATCAATGCAAGGTTTGCAAATGTTAAAAAGCTCAAACACTTGATGTTTTCATTTTGTTTATTCACTAAATAATAAAATCAAATCTTACGACACAAAATAAAACTGCACAAAAATTAGCGACAAATTTGGTAACTCATCCGATGATTGATTTGAATGATTATTTCACTTTCTACGGCTTATCAGCCCTTTGCAGGTTATTTAAAGCCATAAAATATTTTTAGATTGTTAGACTTTTTTAGAGATAAAAATTATTTAGTGATAAAAGTCTTAATAATTAAACTCTAGCTGGGGGGAGGGGAGAAGAGGTGGGTTCATGCCTTTCCCAAAGGTATTTGTGCGTAAGTGAATATAACTAACTCAACTGGAATTGAAACACGACTTTCCGATTAACAATTCCGAGCAGATATTCATTACACCACCTGCACGTCCAAGCTTACAGCACTTAGTATTCCCAAGCGGTCACACATCCAGGTACTGGCCAGGTTCGACGTTGCTTAACTTCGGTGATCTGGTTCGATGAGTTGCTTCCTATGAAAGAGAGAGAGAGAGAGAGAGAGAGAGAGAGAGAGAGAAATTAGCGGAAGGAAGAGAGGATTTTAAAAACACCTACCTACGCAGGTGTATGTACAAAGACTCTTTTTTATCTCTTTCACGCATATAATCATTTGTCAGACTAAGCCCAAATCTTTCTCTAATTATCTATGTAGATCAGGGATCCTTAAAGTTGTCTATATCGATCCCTGGTGGTCGATGGGACTATCCAGGGAGGGGGTCGATAAATGCCTGAGGATCAAAAGGAGATCGATGGATAAATCGTGATGACTTACGACTAAAATCGATCAATTTCCGACCAAATATCAATGTCCTTACTATTTTATCAAACACCTCCTCATTAATGATGTCAACCAATTCAATAAAAAGGTATATTAATTTATTTTTGATGTGTTTATTATTACTTATATTATTTATTAAAATGGCTTAGTCTAGGACAACGAAGTAGGCGAAACAAAGATTAGATGGTGGATTATGTTGCATCATTCTCCTTAATGAGTAGGGTCTGCCTGCCTGTCTTAAAAATGGAAATGCTTATTTTACTTGGGTTCAAACACCGACCTCCGGCATTAGTGGAAAATACACAAATACTTCAGCCATTTTACAGGCAATGCGCATGCGTTTTTATGCATATCTTCACCAAATATCATTTTTTTGCTTGTTTGTTTGCAATCGGATACCGTATATGCTTGTGTATAAGTCTACTTCATTTATAGTGCAACCCCTGAATTTTTTTGTGAAAACTTGATTTTCTCATATATTTCGTGTTCACCAGCTTCTGAGCAATACTAATAGGCTTACCGTAGTCAAATATTTCAGTACTGGGCATCACCCTGAACATATTTAATAACAAATAGTCTTCATTCTTTTTTTTGTAAAAAGTTACCTCAAAATGGTGAGAAAAATCACT
>OZ010576.1:74995279-75047779 GCA_963932145.1 Acanthosepion lycidas
GTCATTCAACTTCAATACATCCTGCGCTTCCTCTTTAATTTCTACCTGTTTTCTTTAGTGTTTCCTTCGCCTTCTAATACATTTATTTTGTGTATATATATATATATATATATATATATATAGGAAGACGGATACCCAGACACACACCAACATATATACAAACCCACATTTATATAAACACAAAACATACACACATAGATGCCTCCCATATATATATATATATATATATATATATATATATATATATATATATATATATATATATATATATATATATATATAAGCAGCAACAACAAAAGTTCAACTCGTTTCTTTGGGTCACTTGTTTTCAACGGACCTCCACAAATCTTCTCTAGTCTATAGAATATTTAAGGTGTAATTGATAATGTAATCTGGTCAATAAATAAAAAAAATGGACTCCATTTGCACAAATTTGCGCATACGTAGATAAGCATGCCTTTTTACAACATAAAATGAGGAGAACAATTAAAATAATAAAAAAAAAAATTACAATATAAAGGAGATTGAATCTATCTCTCTATCTATCTATGTCTTAATTATTTTCTTATTTGTGCGCATAGTGGTGTAGGCAGTCACGTAGCTACATACGTATAAATATGCATATGCATTTTTCCACAAACATTCAGTTTTCAGACGTGTAATGCACGGTATTTACAAACAAAATATAGCCCGTGTTCTATAATAATAATAATAATAATAATAATAATAATAATATTTACATAATATTAAACAAAATGAAAGATAAATTTAAGATCGTACTGAAGTTGATTTTTCATATATTTTTATAAGTCAATGCATAATCTGACATATTCAAGCAACGGTTCACTAGTATTGGCTTGTTAACCAAACTTCTGCGACAGGCGCTTTGCACACACACACACACACACACACACACACGCATGTATTTATTAATAGGAGTAGATAGGTTCACCTATTGCCCGGTTCGTACTCCTTTCCAGTCTTTTGAGCTGGAGAAGAGCTTTGCCCATATTTCCTGGTTAGGATTTGGCTTCTGGTTCCTTCTAAAGTTTTCTCATTCTCTTTCGTTCCTATTAAGCTCTTGCATCTTATCTCGCCTTGCTTGGCGTAAAATGAATATATATATATATATATATATATATATATATATATATATATATATATATATATATATATATGAGTTGAAGATCAAATGTAGATCAGATATGGATATAAATCCGACAAGATGATAAAATGAAATAAAGAACAAGTAGGAAACGTATCTCAGTCTAACGTTAATTCATGTAAGTGTATATATGTGTGTGTGTGTGAGGAATGTCTATAGATGTATATCGGTGAAACGTCGTGAAATGTTGCAATGATTATGTATTTAGTTTATTATGTTTATATTATCGTATATGTGTATGTGTGTATGGGGAATGTCTGTTGTCGTCATCTGTGTATGAGTCGGTGAAACGCACCAAGTTATTGTAATAATCATGTTTTGGTTAGATTTCTCATGCGTATTTTGGAAAAGGATTATATTTTAATTATTTTATGTATTAGATAGACATGTTAGATTCATGAATAATGGATCTATAGCAAGATATATGTATATATAATGTTTTAAGTGAGTGTTTATAATTGGTAGTAATGCTATAAATATGTTTTCATAATATTTTCTCTTTAAAGAGTTATGTTCTCTTTTAATTAGGCTGGCATTAGTGAAATCAAAGTTATGTCCCACGTCGTTTCGATGTAAGAAGAGAGAGTTAAAATGTCTGTCTAAATGCAAGTCTCTCTTGTGTTCGTAGATACGGGTTTTTAGATCACATGTTGTCTTCCCCACATAAATGCTTTTGCAGTGTATATACTTTGTCTGATAAATTCCGGTATTTGAGATGGTGTCCGTTTTATTTTTCTTCATGGTAATATCTCCGATTGTCTTGGAGGTGGTGGTAACGACTCTAGTGTTAGTGATGGCTAATTCGTTTACGGGTTTAGTTGAAAGGCTGTTGGAGGTCAAAATTATAAATTTTGTGTAATTTATGGAAATATCTGTTTTGTTTTTGGCTATATGGTATTTATGAGTTCGTTTTTTAGCGTTGAAGATGAAATGGTGAGGGTAGTGGAGAAATTTGAATTTTTTCTCAATATATATTCCTTTTCATTTAGGTATTCAGGGCTGCATATCTTAAGGGCTCTGAGGTAACATTCTATGATTAGTCCAGATTTTATCCTCTGGTTATGGGGAAATAGAAATTGATTAGGTCGCTTTTGTTTGTGGGTATGACAAAGTGGAAAAAGTTTTCTTGTGACGCCTTTCCCCCTTTAGGACTTCATCGGACTCCAATATTGTTCTTGATATACAAACATTGACATATATATATATATATATATATATATATATATATATATATATATATATATATATGCGTGTGAAATTGGGCACTGAGGTCAACCCCAAGCATCGACGGTCTGTTTCCTGCTTAACTGTCGCCGCTTGGTGTTGACCCCAGTGTCCAATTTTACATTTACAGACGCTCTATCTCTTATATTGAACACTTTATTCCATAAATATAGCAAGATAAATATGATGATAAATTCTCCCGTCAATTTCGACTTATGAGGAGGAAACAGTTCAATTTAAAACTGAACCGCTAGGCGACACACTCAGATGATTTCATTATATTGGTGAAGGCTTGTGTAGAACCAACCACACTGATAACAAGAGAAATGGTGCCCTCCTCATATTTTATTGTCACGAAGTTTAACCTCCCCAGAATAATGTCATATTATTTCCCCGGAGAGATATGGTTTGAATTCATAGATGTGATTCTCTTTGCCTGGGGTGGCAAGAGAGCCCAATCTACCTGGCTATTTAATCCAGATTTTTCTATGCCTTTTCCAAAAGTATTAGCGCAAGATGAAAGAAACCGAATCGAACTCAATTTGAACTCGCTCATCCGATTCAACTTTCCGTGTCGATAACCGTTACACCAAGCCGTATGTAAACTTGTCTAAATAAGAGATGTGAAAATGTAGTGTGCCATTACATTTATACAGGGTATCTCTAAAATCTGGACATAGGCAAAAATGTATATTTTCAAGAAATTGAAATTTTATTGAATTGGAATATTAACAAATAATATCTTCAGTATGATTTCGATCATTTATGATGCAAAGGTTGATGTTCTTTGCAAGATTCATCTGAACTCGATTCAATAATCCATATCTCCATAAATTTTAGCATATTCACTCTATATGCGTTTACTCAAATGTGTTGCATCTGTGATGATCATTGAGTACACCTTCTTCTTTAGCATATTCCAGAAAAAGAAGTCAAGTTCAATTCTTTCTTCTTTCAATAAAACCATCTTGAACCTGTGGAGGTAAAAAAATATAGTTAATGAGATTTCCTATGTGTCCAGAGTTTAGAGACACCTTGAATAATTAATGTAAATAATCTGGCAGATGATCACAATTGTGGCACATTCAAACGAGATTGAATTTACGAATAATGGATTGCTCGATTAATTTGCTGATCATCGCTCAATGATAGGTTACTTTACAATATTATGAATATAATTTAAGCACGGTGCCACAAAATTAAAATTTGGTGGATGGCTAAATCAGATATTATAAGTTGGAGGTGCTAAATTAGATGTTAAATTTCAAAGATTCCTGATTCTATTTTTTTTAAATCTGAGTCTCCCTTAATATAAATATTTTTTTAGATCTATTATCTTACTGCAAAAGAGTGTGTTGGTAGTGTAAAGGATATCAGTGCCGAAAGTAGAATCGCCGAGCTGAGTTCAGATTCAGGGCTAGTCTGTAAATGGTATAAATCTGTCTCTTCCTCCATGGGTTAAATATCAGACTAAAAGAAAGAAACTCTTTCCAAACAGTAGAGAAGGCAAGGGAAAATTACTTTAGTATATTTCACAAGAATGCCTGGTAATTCACAGATAATAAAGAAAAAGAATCTGATCGCCTACATTCAAAAGGGACATGGCATTAAAAAAAATCCTACTGTAAACATGTTTTATTATGAATTTCGTTTTGCTTGTACTTATCTTCTGAAATAAGATCTGAAAACTTTTTTTCCGTATATATGATTCACATAAAGTTTTAGAAGTTAATGCTTCGAAAAAAAAAAAAAAAGGAAAAAGAAAAGAAAACTGAAAATGAAGTTTTCTAATTTAAATTGTTTTCGTTTGGTATGTTTTACGATAAATCAACCTTTTCCATGTTATTTCGTGCCGAACGTATTTGTTGTTATAAACAATAGAAAGTTAGACATAGATTCAATTTGAGTCAAAAAGGTTCACATAGATTCGGTTTCCACGACACCCAAAAAGGTTCATATAGATTAGGTTTGAACGAAAGTCAAAAAGGCAAACATAGATATAGTAAACAGGAATGCAGTTGGCGTATTCTTGATTCCGACCAAAAGGGTGGCTAATTTATTTGAAAAAGCATTAATAATTAATAATTTTAGACAAATGATACACTTTAGTTCTGTAGTATCGTCATAGATTGAGTCCAAAAGGATAAATTTTGTCTTCTGTTTAGATTTCAGTTCTAGGAAAACATGAGGCGGCCTAAGATCATCACTGTGGCTGTACTTAATTACTAAGCATAACTTAGTGAGAATCAAATTCACTACATTAAGTGAATAGTAACTGAAATCACCTGGCTAACATTCGTGTAATTTGTGATTTAGGCCAGGAAATATCAAAATCCCGAATCGAATTTAAAATCAATAAGGGAATTTCTTTTAGAAAAACTTGATTTGTGGTGATTCCAGTATGTATTGGGGTCACCTTAAGAAATTAGTATCTCTTAGGTTGATCCCAGTACAAGTAGACTTTGCATTCAGTGTCCCACCAGAGCATTAGAGAAGCCATGTGCATCAGAGGGTTCCAATGGATGTTATTCTCATAATTACCAGGTGCAGAATCGTGCCTTAAAGGATGTTAGCGGTTGCTTTCGACATGTAGAGAGGTGGTTTACACAGCTGCGCTTAGAATGTAAACACGCGAGACAAACGCATGACAGGAAATTATATAAGCCATATCCATCCGAGAGATAAATAAGTCTCTCGCATCCCCGTGTGAAGAAGACCCAAGTTCGAAGTAATTCCCCAAAGACTCATGCCTCCATTAATAGACGAAGTTCAGAAGTGAATAATCAGTAACTTTATGTACGAAAGCTTTAGTCTAGTACCCTTGCTAGTCTTTATAATGATAACATTACACTTTGTTCTACGCATCCGTGTAAAATGAAGATATTTGTTGATAAACCCACAAACGCACTGAGGCACATTTATAAAATTGAATATATGCTTGGAAATATGGGATTAGAAAGTGAGAACAATATTTGTAAGTTTGGGGCGCATGAACACATTTCGATACACTCCCTATCATTATTATCATCACTTAAGGATTTCCCATTTATGCGATAATTGTGAGAGCACTTCTGGTCGATCAGTAATTTATTTTTATAGCATAAACGTCCAAATTTCCCTGGTTAAATAATTATACATTAATATGTCACTCATTAATAACCACTGGCTAGTCGTCGTCGTCGTCGTAGAAGGTTTCTTTTCAAAGAAGTTCAGCTTGCAGAAAATGACACTTTATGTTCTCTTAAATTTTGTTTAATGATTTTCAATTAAAGCGATAAATAATCCACATTTCACATACATACACGCATATACGCCTAAGTCATCACACAGACAAACACACGTACGTTTGATTTTGCGTATGTATATATGTGTAAGTGTATATATACATATAAACGAGTAAAGATTGAGGGGGGGGCACATCATATCTTTGAAATGCTTGTTTGCATATACGTATTATGTAATAAAGTGTTCATCTGTATATACCCATTGTATATTTGTCTATACATATGAATGGGCGTGAAAAAATTGATCTCGCATATCAACGTACATACATATATACACGATGTCAGATTTTATTTTTTTAAGTCAATGTTTTCTTAATAAAATTATTAACCAAAAGATGGGTAAGGCATCAGGGTATATTTATATGAGCAACATATTGTGGGAGTTTCACCTTATAATATCTGTCCTTATTTAAAATATTGATAATAACTTGTTTTTGGTGCGTCAGGTTTTGTTAACAAAGTACATTTTTATAAATTAATAAATCCAAAACATCACGGTCAAAGAAGCACATGTTTCATATACGCAATATCCCATAATTCATAAATAAGTTATTTTATTATTTTAAATAATGGGTTCCTTGCCATTATGTAACCTTCCTCGATATTTCAACCATTAATTTTGATAGCTTTCCTACTAGTAAAAGTTTTTATTTCTTCTTAGGGGTCTACTATTCTTGGAAAATGATTTTCATATCTTTTAACGATGGCCTACAATTGATTTTTTTAAAATAATATCTAGGGTTACATTAATACGCTATCTTTGAAATTTTTTTGCTAAAGTTCGGCAATAGTCAGCTATACAGAATCGGAAAGTGTATTGTCTTTCACAAATATACTTTTTAGTTTAAAGGTTCTTGGTTGTGTTCTGTACTAATGGAAAGATATTTTGTCCAAGAACGTATATCAGTTCTCTATATTTATGTTTGGGCCATCGACAATTTTGAAGGGATATATACTTTTTCTACCTATAATACTATCTGAAACAATATTCGCTTTCCCTCCTATTGTCTTTTAAATCATATTTGTTGACTATTTCCTTGAGATACTAAACCTCTAACCCAGCCATCAGGTCCATTCGATGTTTCTCTATATTCACCACTAAAAATTACTGATAAGAAATCAGGTTTCATGTACTTCTTTGCCCGACTTACACCTTTCTTTTGTGATGTTTAATTAAATGTGGTAGTTTGGTTGCAACCAACGTTCTGTACTCTCTATTTTCATTTGCAACACCAGATATTTTCTTGCTTATTACTTTTGTTTATAATCAATTTGCCCCAAGCAAGGTGATAATGGCACAAAGACGCAACTGGGAGTGAAAAAGAATGAGAATAGTTAAGAAGAAACCGGAAATTCAATTCTAAACAGGAAACAAGGAATAAACCTTTGTTCCTCTTCAAAAGACAGGGGAGTAGTGTGAACCGGGCGATATTAATTTTTCTTAAAACACTTTTGGTAACCTTATTTTAATATTATTTCTTATATTTTTTTTTATCTTACTAATATTTTCAATTTTGTCTTTGATTGTATTTAGCATTCAGTACAATTTCGTTTGAAAATTCAAACATTGTATTCCCATCGCTCGATAACTTGATTTATTTTTATATTATATTTTTCTTACGACCTATAACAATGTTTATGTATTAGAAATTAAAATATAAATGTTAATAACTATATATATATATATATATATATATATATATATATATATATACAAGTATATGATTTGTGTATACGGAATAAATTCCGATAACCAACAATTACTATTCTTAAGAGTGCTCAATACAGAGTACAGCGAATATAATTATTTATTTAGAAATTATAATATAAATATGTTATAAAATCACTACAAAAATAGCCAATTTGTTTCAACACCTCTGGTGTCTTATCAAGTGATGGTGTTGACTGTAGATTGTAGAATTCTATATAGATTTTATAACATATTTATATTATAATTTTTAAATAAATAATTATATATATATATATATATGACAAAAAACCCTCGTGTTGCATAATAAAATCTTATACCAACAAATAAATAGTTGTATTTCTAATAAAAAATAAATATTATAAGCTGTAACCTACATGCTATATTTATCATATAAATATATTCTGAACATTTTACCAACATTGATTTGTTAGTTACAATTTATTGTGAAACATTAACTAGTATAATAAAATCATAAAAATAGATGTATACCCACCTATCTATCTGAAATTATTCATACTAATCAATAAGCCTATATCTCGATGGTATTTTAGAATATAATTAACAATTACATGCTATTCTTTTTACTCTAAATTTTTATTGTATACAATATTCAAATATTAAGCTGCAAGATTTCTTTAAAACAGTTTTACGCATAAGAATAATTATTCGGTATACAGTTCTGTTTTCATTTATAAATATTTTCCTTGTGTTTCTTTCAGTTATTGTGACTTTTTCATTTTATGCATTCAATCAGATTTATAAGACATAGACATACATATTTATAATGTTAATGCTAAAATAAGAATAGTTATATTTTAAAGAATAAGAATGTTGCACTCTTTTGAACGCATAGAAAACATTCTCTAACGTAAATGATAATGCTTAAGAAAGTTTCTTAACAAAAAGATATTCGAGGGAAACAATATACAATATTTGAATACTTCATAAATATGTGCAAACCAATTCGCATCAGATGTTATATCATATCAAAGAACATAAAAAAGTGTACATAAGTATAAGTGATAAATATTGTGTATCAAGCAATAACGGTGGGGAATAAGGGGTCGAGAAAGACATGTACAATTTTGACAGGAAAGAAAAACTCGTGTATGTAGATATGAATAGGCAGATTGAACAGATATCTATGGTTTTTGAGCGTGTGAATTAATTTTTATATATACACGTATAAAGAAAATATAGATAAGAAAAATTACAGAGTTTTAACGAGCCTGAATATGATAACTATCCACCATACACACACATGTATATATATATATATATATATATATATATATATATATATGTGTGTGTGTGTGCGTGTGTTGTGTGTGTATGTGTGTGTGCACGCCCGTACATACGTATATAACGGAGAATAATGAACAGATACACCGGGAAAAATATATATCTGTCTGTATGCTATCTCTTTCTCTCTCTCACTCTCTCTCTCTATATATATATTTATGTGTGTGTGTGTGTGTGCGCGCGCGTGTGTGTGTGTGTACAAGGGTTTGTATAAAGTTCTCGGTGAGGTTCTCACGTTCTAAAATTTGGTCAAGTGGCTAAACATGAGAATTTATTTTGGAACCGTTTCTTGGTTGGGGCGATAACTTTTCAGCACTCTCACTTCTCTCTCTCTCTCTCTCTCTCTGACAGAAACAGAGACAGTGACAGGGACAACGAAAGACGCTGTCTCTGTTACTGCTTCTCTCTATATGTCTTCCCCTACCTCTCTCTCTAATATATATTGAAAGAAAGAAAGAAAGAAAGAAAGAAAGAAAGAAAGAAAGAAAGGACGAGACAGATTGATATCTCATAATCCATGTGCATTGTTGGTGGAAATTTAATTTTTATTAAAACGAATATATTATGAAATTCCTTATTTTCTTGTAAGTTTTCGTACAAATGCTATATACATATAATTTGGAAACAACGTAAAACTCTTCAAAATTAGTAAAGCTATAAGTTTTTCGTTAACGTGAATTTGTCTTTCATCTATTTAAAAGAATAAATAAGACAAGAGAGGTTGTAAGGAGAATATACTGAAGCCAGAGAAGACAGTGGCTTTGGCAGAAAACAGAGAGACCAGTTCAGGCTGTAGGTTGTAGATAGATAGTTGATGGTTGTTAAGGATATAGAGTGAAGCTCTACCCATAAGCATCATCTCATGCTTCTACTGCTGAATGGGCACGCAGTAGCAGTAGGTGTGTTTTGTCGTTTTTTTTTTTCCTGGGCAGGGAATAATGAGCTGAAGGCATCATATTATTTCTCTTTTCTTAATTGCATTCATTTTATTTATCCTTTTTTCTAATAAAATATGAGAAAATAGGGAAAAAATTGGAAAGACCCAGAGCTATAATTATTCTTTGGTACAGTTCGGCAATTAATTGTATCTATAAGTTCATGTCGCTTACGGTCATATGTTTGGATGTATCAGATCACAGAGAGACAGCATCTTCATTCTTTAGATGATGATAAACATAAATCGAAGCCTGTTTTGTTATTATTTATACAGACAAACAGCCTCCCACTGCTTTATACCCGATAAAAATGTAATAAAAACTAATAAAACTCAGTATGTTCAAAATAAATCATCATTAGAAACTATGAATTTATATTAATTTTTGTAATTTTCACTGTTTTCTAATACTTGTTACTGTATCAGCGAACTTCCCTTAGAAATTATCTGGGATTTTAGTAAATTATCGACACATCATATCTGCACCTGAAAACGTTGAGCTGTTTGATATCTTTTGTCGAAGTTCGTCGACTAGCATTGATTGATAAAAAGAGAAACATCGCCTCAAACTTGGATAAAAATATAATTCACCAACTGATTAGTCCTAAACTCGTAAAAGAACCAATTAATAGGAAACTACCCAATTAATAGGAAAATACCTTATTAATAGGAATATTAATGAAAGTTCCATAAATTGATTTTAATGATACGTCATGGATTAAAATGTAATAATGAAAACCATAAATTCGATTTTGTACTGAATTAGGGAGGCGCATTAATTATATTTTGTAGATATTTATAACTTTAAACATTATTTTTTAACAGATACTCATATTTAAGTAGACGCTCCGTTTATATATTATCACTTGACGACACTTTCCAGACATTGCTTGATAGATGAAGCTTCTTCGTGGCCGAGTCGGTTAAGGCACGTCGGATCTAACGACGGTCTCTTTCTGCCAATCGGAGGGCAGGTTCGAACCTGGCCAGATAGCACATATTTTTCTTTAATAAAATTTCTCGAATATTTAGTCCGGTAGACGAAAATAAATAAATATACTGTTTAATAAATATATTAAATAATGTTTAAAGTTATAAAAACCTGTCAGAAATATAAAAGTTATTACTTTTATAGGAAATTATTTTGCTGATAATAAATCCAACCTGAAGTTAGACAGTATATCAGGTATGTTGTTTTAAGCATCGTTACCGATCATTCGAATAAGACTAATAAATAAATATAAAAGGAAATCGAAAGAATTTAGTAATGCTTATATAATTATCTCAATTTTTCGTTATCTAACATTGATCAAGCAGTGTTGCTAGAAATGTGTTAGCTTTTGTGTTTGTCATCGTATTGTTATATTGGTATTTGATAAAACAATTTCTGAGGGCAGACGAAAGTATTGGATGTAGGGTTTACAGACGATTAAATCTATTTAAGATTAGAAATATATACGAAAGTAGATGAATAAATCAGTTGCTTGACACGTAGTTAGCTTCATTTAGATCTGAAGTTTTTGTTGTATAATGTTCAATCTATGTGATTACTTTTCACCTTTGAATGAAACGCATTGACAAAAATGAAATTGTATTGGAAAAATAAATACATGTGTAAAAATAAATACATTGTTATCATTAAGCTACATTGACCCACATCAGGTAGTATTTTTGGAACAGACGGAGTATTGAATGCTGAATAAATAGAGAATAAAAAAGAAAATGATTTCAATTTTTGCTATGCTTTTATGTCATGGTTTGGCAGATTGTCATTATAATATTTTTACGATGGATTACTGAAACCTCTAAAAATTAATACAAAGTTATAAAATATTTGCCCGTATATCGGTTTGTTATACTTCTGTTGCATGTAAGCTTGGTGGTTAACGATAAAGCTTGTAGATTAGGGAAAAGGAAATTATATCTTCTCATTATTACGTCAATGGTGATATTAACTTGAAATCTAGAAAAATCAAACGATAAACAAAACACATAAATTCAGTAATATCATTTGGACGAAAATAGTAAATTGAGTTCAATTTGATTTGTTCCATCGACCGAAATTCTAGCAGAAATTTCCAGAAAAAGGTAGAAAATCTTTTTATATAAACGGAACATACTGTTTCGTTCATATACGTGAAAGCTACATATATACAATTAAGAAGAATCTGCTTCCCTCTGTCTTTAAGATCGGTCACTATGGTAACTGTCAGTTGTCTCATGGATCATTTTCACTCCGCTGTTCAATGCGTAGCAGGAGTGGTTTGAAGAATTTCTTTGTATAAAAAAAAGTAATTTTGGGAATCCATTTTGGGATACTTCACTCTTAACTACCATTGCTTGTAATACAAAGAAATTGGTAATTAAAATTAAGAAATGTTTCTTTTAATTCCCAAAGCAAATATAAAAGACTGTATGCCAGTCTAAGTAAATAAAGATGAATTTGTGGCAATGTATACTGCGTCGATCAAGGTAAATAGCTTTGTCATTAGCTCTAATTAATAACCTATCCCTGAAACTACTGGTTGATTTTAGTGTTGCGGTTTTGTGTGGGTGCCGACAAATTTTTGATGTGAAGTAAAAGTACACAAGAAAGAACTCAGGAAAGTGACAATCAAAGCGAAATATTATGAAATAAACTAGAACTTGTCTAGCCAGAGACATTTATATTTTTACATAATTATATGAACACGTCGAGGCACATCCAAATTGTAAGGGAAAGTGATAAATGAAGAGAGAGAGAGAGAGGGGGGAGAGAGAGAGAGAGAGAGGGGGAGAGAGAGTGGGGGTGTGAAGGAGGAAGAAGGGGAGGGAAGAAGAAAAAGAAGAAAGAAAGAAAGAACGAAAGAAACCGTTCAGAAGTGTATTGAAAGTAAGTAATGTAATATTTAGAGAAAACTATGAACTCTATTATTTCATTTGCAACGCGTTATAAAAGTGAACTCAGTTGATCACATTATCATTGTTGTGAGTGACATTAAGAAAAGCAGTAGTTCTAATGTAATAGGGGGCCGAGGTTTTGACATGTCACTGTAAAGGTCAAACACAGGTAGCGAAAATGTCAGTGTCTCGGCGCTGGTCAAGCTGCAATTAGTTTAAGAGGAATTTCGGCCATGATGATGCCAATAGAGGGAATACTTGAATATCACCCACCATGGATCCAATGGACAGTCACAGAGGCTGGATATATTCCGGCCGTGATAACAACAGCAACAACAACAATGATTCGGTCGCACGAAGGTCACTTGCTTGTATTAATATTGATATCCTTTATAGCTTGCAGAAGATGAAATATTTGTAAACGACAGTCTACTGTTCCTTCATAAAAAAAAAAAAAAACTAGAAAAAAAAACTGACGTCAAAAGGTCATGCAAACAGCAGCGGAAGGAACCTCGCAAACTTATTCAGGCAGTTATTTGAGGAAATCTAAAATGTATCTATCTATATCCAAAATTATCAGTTTCTCTCTACATATATATGCATATATCAAGCGTAGCTCAGATGTGGCACGAGGCCGAAATTATGGGGCACCCAGTGAGTCTCGAACTCACTACTCAATCATAATTGTGCTAGCAAGACAAGCTTGCTAACCATTACACCACCCCAAGAAGCCCCATACACACATATATATATATATATATGCTTTTATATGGACATCAGGAGGATTAGCTTTTTGCGTCAGGCAGCATAAGTAACATGAACACAATACTGCGACACAATAAATGTAAAACAAAATTCGGACACTCATCTCTAAAAATAAACAAAGGAAGATTCCTATCATCATATTAAATTACAGATAATGGATCGAGCTCCAAACCAACTCCAAAAGCAATTTTTACTGAATTAATTATTTTCATGTTCCTTCTTAAAAGTTATATTGTTTTAAAGAGTGCAGCATTATGAAATATTTTAGCAATTATTATTATTATTATTATTATTATTATTATTATTATTATTATTATTATTATTTCCTTTGATTTCTGGTGTATACTCATTTCTTTCCGGGTCCCATCCAGAGACCTAAGGTCAGAAATGGAATCATGATGTTTTCAGCTGAGCATTACTCCCCCCCGCCTAAAAAATTCCAACATCACATGCACTTTACATAGATAAAGCCTTTCGTAAGATGTGGGCTGTACTTGTGAGTACAATTTTTTGTATTTCTTTAAGGCTTGGGCTACAAGGGATCCCTTCAACGAGTCTATCGGAACCTTTTCCAATTAATCCGAGGGTGTTGTTGATCTTGTTAATTTTTTTCCAAGCGGGATTATTATATTTATTTTGTGAGATCGGTTATGAGTTCAAGGGCAACGCCTATTTATATGACGTCTTCACTGTTCACGAGATTTTCATTTTTAAAGCTTTCAGATTCCCTACAAGTTAAAAAAACAATTCTAATTGCCAGATTCTAATGAATTAAGAAGCCATTATAATGTGCAGCATTTGTTTAAACTTTAGCATAAATTATTTAGTTACATTACCGAAAAATAACGGAAGCCATAATATTTTCATAGCAATAATCATTTGCTTATTTTCCTTTCTCATTTTGTACATTAAGAGATTAAATGAAATTATTCAATTTCGTCGAAATAAATTGTTAATTTTGATTGATATTTTTTGTTTTACGCATTCAATTACAATATTTTATAATAATTCATACGAAAGATGACTTCTTCACATATCTTTTATTTATTTAAAGTAAACAGAATTCTCTTTCTGATTATAAATTTCTAGAATTAAAATAATGAAACAAAGTAAACATTAGATGAATTGGAAAGGATGAATAAATCTACGCCTTGGATTTAGAACAAACGAACCTGAAATTATTTTCTGAAGTTTTTAATATCAGATTCTACGAAAAACATCCCTTTTTGTTTGTACTAGACAACAAAGAAAAATGATTATATCTTCAGTAAAATGTACGCACTGAATTATGATTATTGCTGTAAGCAAAGCTCAAAGCTCAATTTGAAATTGGTAGCGTTAGGTGGCCACTCGTTCCTTTGGTAATAAACGTCACCTCCAAAAGCTGGATCAGAACTGGTCAGTTGTTAATGAAAAACACTTGTTTCCTCTTCCATCTTATCGAATCCTGCGATTTAATTTTTCGCACATTGATATCTCTTTACCAGAAGAAAAAGTCTTGGGTGTTATGTAGCCCAGGAGATAAAAGCATTGTTTGAAGTAATCCAGTGATTTATATTTATAATAACATTGGTAAACAATTTATAAACATTTAAATTTTCAACAAAAATCTCCTAAGTCGGCCAAGCATAAACATGAATACAATATGGGAACCAGTAATACAAAATGTTACAGAAAAAACAATAATAGCAACAAATTCAAATTGAGACATTAGGTATATATGTTTCAAAAATTCATACACTGATGTCCCCAAAAGACACTTTGCCACGCATGAATAAAAGCGTTGGTTGAAGTAATCCAATGTCTTGACCCAAAAAGTTGTGAGTTCAATACCTGGCCATAGCAGAGGTGAACAATAACTTAGAGTAAAAGAGAAATAACTGAAACTGCAATATCCGGAAGAGGCATGGCACGTGGAACTAGAACAATCTATCGGTTCGGTTCGAATTTCCAATCACCTGAAGAAGAACGACCGAAACGTCGTGAATATAACAACAATCAGAATAGTATAAATAGAATTATTTTCCTTGAAATATTGATACATAAAACATATCCCCATAATATATCTATCTCTGTTTATAGTTAAAATCAATTGTTAAAACGCAAGAACATTCTTACTAAATGTAAACAATTTTCTGTTTGCAAAACTTATTGTATAATTACCGCATTTTATAATATTTAAAAATTAGTTCTTCGAACTCTTTTCTTTAAGAAAACTACATTTGAATAAGGTTAGAGGATTTTAAAATTCAATCCAATGAACTGAGATAAAGATTGATTTTTACCCATTATTACATCCATAGTTAGTGAACTGGTATTTTCGGAAGATCGCAGCCATTTTGTTCTAAATAAATATATCTAAATATATATAAAAAGATGAAATTGCAAGTATCGTTATATCTGTGTTAGCGCTTTCAATGATTCTGATGTAGTTTGATATATCAGTTAATCACCCAAATTCCCGAGTATAATTTGATGGAAAAGCGTCCCTGCTCTTTTATTAATTGTTTTAGCAGGTAATCTGTCTTTCAGAGTGTTGGTTATCATGACTAATCAGTGATTTCTTTTGAGAAGGAAATCGCACATATAACTCAATGTTTAGTGTATAACTTAACAGATAACGCACACTATAAGATCGCATTGGATTGGTAGCATTCATTGAGATTTGTGCTTATTTTAAAACTCTTTGGGCACCTATTCGTCCGAGTGACTTGTCGAGTATAGACAAATATGTAATGTATTATTCAGCTAATTTTTTAAGAAGCCGCAAAATTACTATTCCGCACATTTCGTACAATTCCTTCTTTTTTTTAAAATTTTAATAATTTATTTTTTTATAAATGAAAAGCTTGTGTATACATATATATATATATATACACATATAGATATATTCAAATTTGTTATCAGATCAAAATCCTAGCCTTGGGAGTAATGCTTTTTTAATTGAAATATATTTATTTTTTAATTCTTATTTATTATTGATTTAGTTCTAGTCAATTTTTACAACACATATTTGCGCAAGCGCATTACGAAGCAAAAAGCGTGGTTCTGCCGGAAAAGGTGAGTTTTAACTAAGCGATAAGATGAACGAGAGTTGACTGAAAAGCTTTTAATTTGTCTCGGGAAAACACAATTGACTCTGCATTCATTTGGTTCACCTCTTAGTAAATATGTTTGGGTTTTGTTTTGTTTATCGTATATTTCGAATAGTCAACAAAAGCAGACAGTATTGCCGTAAACTGAGTAGCAGCAGATAAAGTAATTATCTAGAGTTGATATCGGCCGGAAAGAAGGATATTTCACCTAGTGTCACGGTTAAAGATTCAAGCGAATCAGAGATTAGAACAATTATACTTATTTTTTAAATCATTAACGGTCAGTATGCTGAAAATATAGCTACGTATATGTTACCTTATTGATAAATTGAGATTAATTATATTTAATAATATTTTTTCTCATATTCTAACACACTCAGTAACCCCTTGCGTCTTAGTGGCTTTATTGCCTTGCTTGGGGTAAAATGATCAAAACAAATTATATCAACGAAAATGGTTTATTATTATAAACGAACTTTTCCTAAAGTGTTTTTTACGGGTGACCGTAGGGTAATAATCAGATCAGATTCTTCACGTAAATTCGTTTTGGAGTGTATTCGTCAAGTTGGCGGGTTTTTTAACATTCGATAGATGTTGAGTCTATCAGCTTTATCTATGTTAACACTGTGGAAGCAATTCACGCTTAAATTTATTTGGCCAAGAATGTTCTATCAATTGTTTAAGTAGCCGCATAAGCCTTCAAAAACGCCTTAATGATCCATTTCTAATTGTATCCATAAACCTACATAAGCATAAGTGAATTGACCTTGGATGGAAAGTCATTTTATCTCTGGTTTAATGAGTTCGATTCTCGTTTGGCGCACCAACAAGAATATAACTTATTATAGGAGTCTGATAACCACTACTTTAGGTTCAAGCACCCTCTCCCTTGAGATGAACGTGCAGAAGCATCACAGGAAAAAAATGTGACAATGAAAAATGCATTGCCCTATAAAGACGCCAGATTATAAGATGAATTTTGTTACGCTGAAGCTACAGATTTTTCACAAAGATGCATGAGCCAAAACGTTAGCTCACCTTAAAAATTGCAGACCAAAATCTCTATTGATATCATTTTATGCCCATGTTAACTGAAGAGAAAATTTGTTTATTAAAGTAATTCTTTTGGTAATTACCAATATACCGATATTCTTACCGTTCATTGAAGACCATGTGGGGGGGGGCAGAAAACCATTGAATGCCATATAAGAGTTTGACTTAGTGATTCTCAACCGCCGTGCTTGCGGCACACTATTGTGCTACGCGATCCTCTTAAGTGTGCTGCGAAATATTGACACAGCATACATATGTGTGTGTGTGTGTGTGGACGTAGAAAATATTCTCAGATAAGTTAGTTGCTCTCAAAAAGAAAATTGGAATTTGGAAAAATAGAGCAAGGTAATTTTTATGTTTCCTTCAGTGCGTAATATCCTGCATCAAATTAATGATCCCTGTTATAGTTACCCATCTGTAAGCGTTCGACGAAAACATCGACTATTATTTTCCGTCATTGAGCACAGAAAAGTATGATTGGATTCGAAATCCTTTCGTAAAAGTTCCTTCTAATAATGGACTTCAGTTATGTGAAGAAGAAGAATCGGCCACCATTTCTAATGATCAACGGCTCAAAATAAAACATTCGACTGTTACCCATTAATACATTTTGGATTTCAAAACAAAAGGAATATATCACATTAGCTAAAAAAGCTCTATCAGTTTTATTACAATTTTCTACATCTTATTTATGTGAATTAGGCTTCTCAATTTTAAATAACATTAAAAATAAGAAGCGAGAAAGACTAGGCTTAGATGAAGAAGAAATGAGGGTTTGCTTATTGCACATTTGACCAAACATTGAAGAAATCACGTAAAAACACCAGGCACAGGTTTTCACACTAAATAAGCTCCACAAATAGTTGAATAGAAACATTGAAATAAAGTAAGTTCATATGTGTGTGTATTTTTTTTTTTAAAAATCTATGGTTTTATTTCATAACATTTAGATGTATAGCCTTTAAAAAAATTGCTATGTCTGTCGTCATATATTCATTTGCTCCTAGCCGTGCCGTTGCTTAAAAAGGTTGAGAAACACTGGTCAAGCTGATGCACAAGCAGAAATGGATATCAACATCTTGAACCATATGTATGATGGTGTGTTGAAAATTCGAATATATACACGAATACGTCTGAAAAGTTTTCAGCTCGACCCACTTCTCAAAATCTGATTAATTGATTAACTTTTTGGAAGGGTCTCTTGGCCAGGCAGATCTTTTCAGTAAGCCCTCGTAAAGTTAAAGTTTAAATGTCCATTAATAAAATTTAGCCACCAGAGACAAGATGAAAATATTCTTCGCCATAACACTGTCAATAAAGCACCAGTTCTGTCAACATAAACTCCTTGAGGAACGATTGAGGACGACTTGATTGCTGTAAATACCAGTATGCCAGAAAATGATTTCAACTGCGATATATCGAAAAATAAGCTCAATTATCATTCAGTTTTCTTTCTGCTTGTTAGTTTTACTTATTTTCAAATTGTATGAACATTTTAAAAAATAAAATAAAAATATTCCTGATGCAAAAATATCTATTATAACTCCCCTTTACACAATATGTCATCTGATAACCACGCGATTACTCATAAGCTTCCCTTACTGTGAACATTAATCACTAAATGGACATATTCTCCTGGTGAACAATAATTCTTCCTTTACATTTTTTTACAATCTATATATATATATATATATATATATATATATATATATATATATATATATATATATGTATGTGTGTGTGTGTGTGTGTGTGTGTGTGTTAAAGCCGTTTTTTTGCTATGGCTTTTGCTAATTTGTGGGGGTGGTCTTTTGAACAAGAGTAGGATTTGTTTCCTGTGTAGGATTGTATTTCCGGTTTCTTCGAAAGCCTACTTCAACTGCGTATTTGTAGCGTCTCCGCCTAAATACTGAAATTTTATTTACTATTTTTCCCTCAAAATGAGTAGTTAGTTTCAACTATCGCCCGATTCATACTCCTCCCCGATCTTTTTAACAGAAGTAGAAGTTTGTCCTTTGATTCCTGTTTAGGATTGGCTTTTCGGCTCCTTCTAAAATCTTTTTCATTCTCTTTTACTTCCAGTACCTTGCATCTCAATGGCATCTCATTGGCAATGGCATCTCATTGGCAATGACATCTCATTGGCACTATTGCTTGGCTAAACTGACATATATATATATATATATATATATATATATATATATATATATATATATATATATATATATATATATATGCCCGGTGTAAGGGTCTCGTGCCTTCGATTCTATGTTACACCCCTCCCCAAATTATGTACAATAATGGATCATATGCAATATAGATGAACAATTCAACTAGAAAAATTGAAAATAAATACAATGTATCTCAATGCTACAAATACCATAATAGATCATTTCATCTTAAATAAGTCAACAATGTTCTACGGCATTATTTAACATTAATTTGAGATTTTTCTTGTAAAATTTGAAGAATTTTAACATGTTCAACATTATGGATAAAAAATTGTGACTTTTATATAGGCACCTTTACGATACCTAAGGTTTAAAATGAATTAAAAAAAATGAAAAATCTTGAAGCTTTTATTTTAGTTTTAATTTCAAGCTAATTATTAAATTTAATATTTCTAATAAGCAAATTACTTTGATGTATTTCAAAACTAATTTATATTGACTGGAAGGACTTTTTGTGTGAAATTAAGTGATTTTAGCTCCATTTTAGTCATGTGTCAGCACAATGTAATTCTCTTTATTAAAAAATCTTTTGTAAATAAATATACGTTTCTGAAACTTTATTTGAGGAATATTAGCTGATTTAAAGTTTAATTAATATGATTTGAGACAAATATTAAAAATATCGTAGAAATGCATTTTTAACACGGAGGTAAGTGTCTGTTTAAGGTGTTGCAGGCTGATAGCTTGACATGAGAGGCGGAAGTTTATTTATTTTTTCTTCTAAGTGCGACATATTTGTAAAAATTACTTGAGGAATATAACATGAGCGGATTTCCTTATAAAAGTTTTAACTATCCAGTAAACTTAAAAAATTACGAAAATATGCTCTATGACCTAATGCTTTATTGAATTTTACGAACTTTCACTTTAAATTCATTGCAGTTATCGCTCATATTTTCGGATAATGTCGTGTATGAACGTCCGTATTTACAAAAATCAGCATGTTTATAAACCCAAAAGGGAAATCCAAAATATTGGGGATCTATTAATTGTAGTAAACTTTTCTATTTATGATTAATAAATATAGTTTTAAAAATATCTTAAAAAATGAAAACAATTTTTGTAAAAATTCATTGTATATCGAAAAATGTATTTTTCTTAAGAGAATAGTGACCATAAATATTATTCATATTAAATAATATCTTAGTTTTATTACATCTTTTATTTTACGATTCAGAGTAGATTTTTGGTAACTGGTTTTACAAAAGAAATTTGATGATTTAAATTCTCCAGAGTTCTGCGTATAACTAATATAAACATTAAGCAATACAAAAATGAATTTTTCGAAATTTCATAAAATTAAATAAAAAAAATGTTTTACCAAGGTTTTTGAAAAAAAAGAAACATTTCTAAAATAAAAATTTGTGAATAAGTCCTGAAAGTTTTATTAGAATCCGACATTTATTTGAGTTTTGCAAGAATTTCCAAATCAATGTGCTTTTCACTGCAAAAAAGACGCTAAAATTTCCTATACTTATCTTTAGTCCCCCACTGATACAAGAAAAACAATTTTTAATCCAAAATTACGAACAAGTTAAAAAAAAGAACAACAAAGTATAATTTAATAATTAAAAAAAACTTTGACCTTTTCTTTTAGTAATAACATAAAGATTTTGACGATAAAACCGTGTTTTTATTAAGTTTGGAGAATTTTTTTTTATCATAGAATGCTCATTTGTTATGCTTTGTGGGGATTTAAGGATTTTTTGAGACTTAGTATGAGAACAACAAATTCACAGACTTAGACGTAAAAAAAAAAAAGAAAAAAAAAGAATGACGTCAAAATCTTTGAAAATTTTCCATCCTTTAATAGTTGTGTTTAGTTAATTTGTAATGTATACAAATGTAGGTAGAAAAAGCAAATGTTCATTACAGTGCACTTCTTGGGTCCCCCAATCAGGCTTGGCTCCTCCTCCCATCATGGGGGCTCACCGTCCCTGTATATATATATATATATATATATATATATATATATATATATATATATTTACGAACACTTCCAGTCTAACACTCTGAAATACCATTTAAGTTACTGTTAGATACAGTGTAAGATATTATTGGATTGGCCAAAAAGTTCTGTTTTTTTTCTTGCTAGATTCTATGAGTGTTTAGTTTTAATTTGATTCAGAATGAATGCTTTTCATGGTATTGTAACCGATGTCATATTAATTTACATTAAAAATTGTCAATACTGACAAAATTTTCTTTCTTGATTCTAACATTGAAGATGGAAGAAAATAAGTAACATTTCAGTATATTATGTTTTTCTCTAAGAAAGGTAAAAATGCAGAAGAAATTGTGAATAATGAAAAGTGGTCTGTGACGTTTTATACTACAGATTTCTCATGAATCATGCATGAACGCCGAGTAGAACAGATGAGGTTGTTAACAATCAAATGAGTAATATTACTTTACAATGATTAATATTATACGACAGGGTAGATAACCAAGATACTCAAAATTTTCAACTCATTGAAAATCATTTTCATCTGCTTCGTTTTAACGTGTGCTTTTCACACAAGTAAAATAACCGTATTTCTGTGTGCAATTCGCTACGTGAACGTAATGAAAAGCGAATATTTTACAAAAATGGGAAAGACAAGAGATTGTGGGACAAGTGAAATGAGCCACTAGGTGAAGAAGGTGAAGCTGTATAAATGATGACATTGAAATTAAGTTCTCTACTGTGATCTACTGGAGAAGTAAACGCTTCATTTTAACAAATACTACGCATATTTAAACTAACTGAAGGCAAGAATCTACGAAAAACTTGCGTCCAGAATTAGTTAAGAGAAACTATGGCATAATATTACATCAGAATAACGAACCACGCGTTTCTTTGGAGGTTTTTTTTTTGACCTGCCGTGTCATTTCTAAGTTTGAATTTGTTTTTAGCTCATTGCATAAATTTCTGTTATTATTAATTACGGAAAGGGAATACAAACACGTTCGTTATTTGCTGTACTTTTGTTACAACTATTGACCAGCACAGATTTCTTGAAACCCAAAATCCTTCATGAGTAATGCTGGGTTCGAACTCTGAACCTGGGGTTGTAACTTTAAAAACATTGACAGGTCACGAATCCCGTAACCCACTAGGATCATAAGAGCATCACATGCCGTAGACACACCATTCATAGTGGAGTAGTGTGTCTAGGCCAAGCCTATCTATCTTCAGGCATATTTTGAAACGAGATACTTCCTCCTTCCAGACTAGTTGACATCTCAAAGCAAAAGATCCCAGTCAACCCTCCTGGGTGATGAGAAAAGATGGATGCGTATCTAAACCAAGGATACTGGTGCGAAAGTAAACGCAAGGAACTCGGTCGGTGTTCGAATTCAGTTCACCGATTACTTTTCCTGAGACGCTATTACACTGTCGATACATCCTTTAATGGTACAGCGTAACCCGGATATAAGAGACCTGGATCTAAGAGAAACTCGGATATAAGAGAGATTGTATCTGGTCCCAAATTAGAGCCTGTGTTAATGTATATATAATAGACCCAACCCGGATATAAGATAAACCCGGATATAAGAGACTTATTCTCCGGTCCCGACAACTCTCTTATATCCGGGTTACACTGTATATTCCTTTTCCAAGTCATTTTGTCGTGTAAATGTTAGCAGCACACACACACATACGCGCGCACACACACACACACACACATACACAGACACACACACAGACACATATACACACGCCCCCCCCCCCCACACACACACATTCTCTCTCTCTCTCTTTTCAAATCTTACATTTCGTTTATTTCAGAAGGATTATTTAACGCACACAAGGCACAACTCGATGGACAAAGACACGCATTCTTTTAATGGTGAAAGCTTTTTGAGATGTCAGTCAGTCAAAGCGAACGGAAATCTATCTTACCTCTGATACCGTTTGTTTCTATTCTTCATCAACAAGGATAATTTTCTTTCTTTGCATCAACTCTGATAAATAAATCAGTTTCTGATTATTATTTCATGTACGATGAATAGTAAATATGACTGCTTCTTTTGTGTGCCGTGCCACTTCAGGACGTGGACGATCGTTGCACTTCACAACTTCCTATCTTTAGTAACTCTTAGCAATTTTTGTCATTGTACTATCGCCCATGGCCTGTTTTGCCATCCATTTATACAGGTTCTTTAGTTAGGTTACTCGCTGTTTCGCTCGGTCCCCTTTTTACCTTCAATATATCCTTTGAGTGTCAAATTCTTTAAACCTTTTCTTCCTCATTTCAGAGAAATTTCAACTGTCTCTTTTTGATTCTACATATAAACGTATTTTTATTTCCATTTTTCTTAGAACGTCCTGGCTTCTTCCAGCATCTTTCTGTAGAAGTACATCGCTGTTACCTGAAGTCTCGTCCGAGGAAATTGCCCAGCATTCCTTGCCATATAGGAGAAGTGATATTATATAACAGTTCAGCACTTTTTTCTTTGTTCCAAATGAAATTTTTCTGTTTCTTAATGTTTTGGTTTTTGAAAGACGTCTTTCGATATTTCAATACGCCTTAGGATTTCGCTGTCACATTTTTCTTCGTCTGTTAAAACTCTTCCCAGATATTTAAATGTTTGTTTAATTTTGACATCTCTAATTAGCAGCTCGCGTTGCTACTATACATTTTTCTTTAAGAAAATTAAATAATTTGCAGATAGCATAGACAACACAGGTATTTTATGCAATACACTACAGAATTGTTACAGTTTTTTTACCAAACAATTCATTGAGTGTAGCACGTGCCTCAAGTGCTGACATGTTTTCATTGGGCTTTATTATTTCGACGCGTTATTTACGCTTTGATTCTGTTTCAATAAAATTAAAAGGTTAAGATTAAGAAAAAAGTAACCCACCCAACACATTGATCATAATTCCATTTCGCGCTAAATTTATTTTTACGATGTTTGTATAATACGCAAGATATTTACGGAGATTAGGATTTTAAATTTCAAGTCATATTTGTTGAAATTTATATGACGAATATTAGCCGTCATGCTAATTAATATGAAAGTAGATTGTTAAAAAAAATATCACCTCGCAGTTATACAAAATGATACACAAATGATATAATGTGTAAGGCTCAAATTCTCTGTGTGTTTGTATGTGCGTCTGGGTGTGTGTACACGCGTGCGTGTGCGCAGATATTATGTAAAAACGTGACATCCCATCTTAGCGAACTTCTTCAAGTGATTCTTGCATAATGGAGATAACTAATTTGCATATTCAGTTTTAAAAATGATATTTTCGAAAATAATTTTTATTATTCATATCTAATCTGGTTTCGTTTGTGTAATCTTTATAAATAACTATAGTCTTCTTGATAGTTTTTATAATTAAATTGCCTAGTTGTTCAAATATTGCCATTTCCTGCCCTGAAAGTGAAAAGGATCTTAGCATTTAGATCACAGTTTAGGAGTAAAGGGAAATAAGTACTGCATAAAAAGAAATAAATAATGACAATCTTGCAATCATATTATCATATATATATATATATATATATATATATATATATATATATATATATAAATATATATATATATATATATATATATATATATATATTTATATATATATATATATATATATATATGTATATATATATATATATATATATATATATATATATATATATATATATATATATATGAAATAAACAACTACCAAAGCATTTAAAATTATTGAAACTGCTTTAATTGTGACAACATAATGATAATGATATATGCATGAACTTGGGATAGACGCGTCATCTCTCTTTGAATTAGGAGCAACACAAATTACACTAACATTGGTTTAAAAGAGTCGAATTGACCAACGAAAATCAAAGAACACAAATGTAAAAATATCAGAATTTCTTCCTTCTTCATCAATCTCTGATGAAGATTTAATAAAAGTGAAATATGTTTCGTATTCGTTCTTTATCTAATCATTCTGTCGGACCCAGATTCATATTTGATCTATATTTGATCCCAACCGTGTGTGCTTATATATATATATATATATATATATATATATATATATATATATATATATATATATACGTACCTCCAAAATAAATTTTTTATCGCTAAAAATCGATGATTTTATCACCATTTTATGTGATGAGTATTAGCTGATTTAAAATTTGATTTGAAAGAAATATTACTTTCTTTTAGTCTAAAATATCACAGAAATGATTTTTAACACGAGGTAGGTCTTTATTTACGGTGTTGACAAATTGACAGCTTGACAGAGAGCCGACGTTTGTCTATTTTTTTCTACGGGTGACATATCTGTAAAAATTACTTAAGATATATAATGTGAATGCCCTTTTTATATAATTTTTAACTAGCTGGTAATCTTAAAAATTCAGAAAAAATATTCACCGTAATTTAATTATTTGGTTCTTTGGCTTTAAATTTACTATGGTTATTGCTCTTATTTTTTGATAATGCCGTGTATGGGCGTCCATATTTACAAAAATCTGCACATTTATGCGCGCACACACATACACACCACAAATACACACAAGTTCTAAATTCTTTTTGAAATATTGTGGATCGCTGTATTAGAGCAATATTTTCCATATATGATTAATAAATACAGTTTTTATTTAATAACAATATCACGTGACCGTTACAAATTAATAGAGAAATTTAAAAGATTTTAAAAAGATTATTCTAATTAAAATTAAATAAAATGAAAACAGTGCTTGTAAAAATTCATTATTCATCGAAAAAAATTTTTTCTTAAAACGATAGTGTCCATAATATATTTCGAATGAAATATATTTTCGAATGTTGAAAGCAATTAAAAGCTTTTCTAATTAAACAATATCTTAGTTTTATTGCATTTTTTATTTTATGATTTAGAGCAGATATTTGGGCTCAAATGGTGTCCTGTTTTACAAAATTAAATTGACGATTTAAATTCTCCAAGGAGTTCTGCGTATAACTAATATTAAACAATAAGCGGTACAAAAATGAATTTCTTGAAATTTCATAAAATTAAATAAGTGTAGAAAAAGTTTTTACCAAGATTTTAAAAAGAAAGAAATATTTCTAAAACAATTTAATTAATTTGTGAATAAGTCCTGAAAGTTTCATCAAAATCCGACACTTATTTGATTTTTGCAAGAATTTCCAAATCACTGTGTTTTCAACAAAAAAAATATTATACTATATTAATATTTGGTCACCCCGCTGATCCACGAAAAACAAGATTTTTAACTAAATTTTCCCTAAATATAATTTAATAATCAAAAAATCCTTTGATCTTTTCTCTTAATAATAACGTAAAGATTTTTACGATAAAACGTTGTTTTTACTATTTTTAGGGCATTTTTTCATCATGTTATGCTCATTTTTTAGCAAATTTTGGGAGGTATATATATATATATATATATATATATATATATATATATATATATATGTGATTAACAAAGCATGTGCTAATCGTTTTTATGCGGTGTCTCTATATTGTTATTTTCTCCTCTTGGAAAAAGAGATACGTTTTTTGGAGGTGTTGTTTAATGTTGAAGATTTTTTCTTATTTTCCATCATATTTTTGGTGTGCTTTGGTATGTGATTTGAGCGCGTTGTCCTATTTGCATGCTTTGTTTTTTTTGTTTTTTTTACAGTTAAATGATTTTTTACCGTCTCTGTTTCACCACTTTTTTCGATTTATTTTTTGTTTAGGTTTCCTTTGTACCTTACAGCATTTATATCACGTAGGCATTTACCATTTAGTGGACATACGAAACTTTTTTCTGCAGTCACGGGTTGGGGTGGTGGTGTCTGTAAGTGTACTCGTGATTTTTCTGTTGTGTTTTTCTTTATGATTTGCAATATATTTTTATAGCATCTTTTGAGGAGTTTTATATTTTTCCGTTGAATATTTTATGCAGTTTGATGAATATTTTACCTATATTCTTTTTTTTACATTGTTATGTTTTGTTGGTGGAACAATATGATGCTTAATTCTGTTGCATCTGCTGTTTTGTTTGGTGTAAATGTTAATTGTTCCTTAGAACTAGTGCATTAAACACCTTTCCAGAACAATATGAATTCCTAGGTCATAGGTCATTTTCAAATGCAGATACGAAAACAAATTTCTATTACGCGATCTACAACTACATCACAACTACAGTGATTAAACAACTAATAACCCATAACCTTATTATGGGTTATTTATAACTTTATTCCAAATGCCAAATGTTAGAACCGAAGAAAGTATCCAAAAAATCAATAAATAAAACATAAATGAAATAAAATAATAAATAAATAAAACTAAAAATAATATGCATATAGGGTATAAATAAATAAATAAACTCAAGGTCAGGACTATAAATAGTCCCACTAAATTAATCATAACTAAAATAAAATACAAAACCTGTTTCCTTCGTCCTCCACTTCCAATAGGCCACATAATGGCTTATATATTAAAGCCCACACACGGAGTAGTAACTATGGTCTGATAGTTATCATGCCGTATTAACTATTTAGATTTTTGACTAGAATATCTGCTGTTCATAAATCTATGCTTTAATATGATATCTAAATTAAAGCAAGTCTTTTATTAAACCTTCTTTTTCGCTGACCTAAGTCGCCAAATTAATAAGCCTTTTATACTCGTTTCTGCACACTAAAATGTACACAATGTCGCAAATAATTAAATAAAGCATCACGCGTTCTTTAAATCTACGATGAAAAACAGTTTAGAAATCTGGGCATATCTTTCAGGAGATTTATAATTTTGCCGCATATTTAATGCTTTTAAGGAAGTTTCAACTGTGACAGCTGTAAAATCCATCGAGGGAGTTCAATGATGGATGAGTATAAGCAGTTGGGAAATTCAGAGTAAAAAAAAAAAAAATGAAGAACGCGAAGTGCAGCGTGTCGAACGAGAGAAATTGCTTCTGAACAATATCTTGCAATACGCTTAGACTGAAATGAAACATAAGCTAACCAAGTCGAGTAAACATTTTCTGTCGAGAAAAAAAAATAATGTTAAGGAAATTATCATTTTCTGTTACTAAAACACCTGCAGAAAAAGCTGAAGGATCATCTACTTGTACATCAACAGAACGATGAAAATACATTTATTTTATGCAGCAATACCTTCATTTTTAATATAATCATCTTTCTTGTCAATACACTTAATTCCGTGGTGAATATTAATCTTGTAGATTGATCATTATACATTGTTCAGTTAACACCATCAGATCATGTACTTATACTCTTGTATATATGAACTTTACTGTATTTGTTACTTACAATTCCTTGTTATATCAATAAATGAAATTAATTTAAGACACTATAGTGTCATTAAAGTTGAAATACGCGTATCTTTTATGTATAGTTCTTTTGCTTCATTTTTTAGCATCTTGTAATTTTTTAACACCTTGTGCGAGAATAACATTGAAAACAGAAACGGATGAAAAATAACACCCATTTATTTAATGAGGAGAAATAAAATCTGAAGAAAATAAAACAGAAAAAAATGGAAAAAAATATAAATATTATTTCTATATTTTAAGCAGAATCGGGAATACCTGCATTTAATATGTTGCTGACTTTATATAAACACTGTCAACATAAAAATATCATTATCTTTTTAGGGGTCGTAAAAAATCGTCGATTTTGAAAAAAATTTTAAAAATTCATCTAATTATTGTATTTTGTAATTTATGTAAAAGAGAATATATATTTTTTAAAGGAACCTCTCTTCAAAATTTTAGACAGTCTTTTCCTCTGATTGTATTTTTCTCTTTTTTAATTTGATGGTTTTCATTTGAGCACTGAATCTGATCACATTGAGATAACTTTTTTTTTTAAATAGACACTGAAATATAAAAAATCGGGACACAGAAGAAAAGTCGATTCAGGTGCCTTAAAAAAATTAGAAATACAATACAATATGGCTCTTTGTGAACTTTTTATTTTTTTTAAATTTAATTTATTAATTTATATTGTAGGATTTTTGTCTGCGACAAAAAAAATTCCTTGATATTTTTAAGGGATTTAAAAAAAAATAATCTTCTATAAGATCAATTTAATAATTTTATATTTTTAAAAGTCTATATTTATTCTTTTAAAAGGTGTACCAGTCTGAGATTTTATTTTTTTAAAAAAAACTTAAAAATAATAAATAAATACAAAGATATTGAAAAAATATCTCCCAAAATTCTTAAAACAATTTTTAAAATATTACACGGCTGTTGATGTTATATGATTAGAAAAGAAAATTACAGAAGAAATATATAAATATCTCCTCCATTACTTTCAAAATCATTTTTACAGAATATGTAGAATTAATCAATAAGGTAATATTGTTGATAGAGACATGGAATTTCGGTAATTACAATGTGCATTTTAAGAAACAAATCTTAAATTTTGTTAATAATAATTATAAAATGCTTTATTTTACTGAAGATGAAGATGATGTGAACTATACAATTAAAAAAACGACTTAAGAATAGATTATTTAAATATATATATTTAATTATTTTGGAGTGGGGGGTAAACTTATAGTGCATTGATTTCTCATATCTGCATGCAAACCATTGAAATATTTTGTTCTTGTATTCCACGAAAAAGATTTTTTGATTGCTCCATTAGTTTACTTCATAGGCTATATGATTTTTTTTCTATTTTGAAAATAAATTCTTTACTCCCTAAATTTTTCATAGTGAAAATTTAATTTCTTTAAATATGATAATAAACATTTTAATCTCAAATATTTTATCACTTGAGACCAAAAATAGTAAATGTATTTGGGTTTTTTCTTACATTCTTTATAATCAATATTTGAAGTGGCAGAATGTATCCCAGAATTAACTTTTTAAAATTAATGACTGTTCTATTTTAAAAAAAAAGATTCTTGATTATTAAGAAAAAATATTTACAGAAATATAATTAGTTTACAAAAAATAAAATAATGATTTTTTAAATTTATTATGGACCACTATACTTACAAACATAAGCTATTCAGTCTGGTACTGTTAATAATACGAATATGTGTCACTGTCGGTCAGCCGGGCATACAAATATTACCTCATCGACCCAAATTGACTAGCACTGGCTGATGCGAGCCATCCATGTGATAAGAATGCATTTTTTAATATTTTTTTTGTAATTAAATTGAGTAACTATTTCTGATAAGTGTCGTAATGTTATGATTATTTTTCTTTTTAATGGATTTTTCATTTCATTTGTTTACGACATTGAGTTACTGTCAATCAGATAGTGGCCATTGTTGATTTTTTCGATGCAAGTGACAATTCTAACTTCCTGAACTTTTAATTCAATCTGAATTAATGAAAACAGTTGTTAATATTTTCCGATAAGATATTAAGATCTTCGTTGGAGATATTTAAAAATAGAAATGACACTGATTAACAGTGTACAGTTGAGTATAAAAGAAAATATGAAAATCTATAACAGCGGGAAAATGATAAATTCACTTCAAATTTTGAGTTGAAACCTTCATTCAGATTTCTTCATTCTTTTGAAGAGAAGTGACAAAAAGACGCTATAATCAAATTTGTACCTTAAATTTTATCATAAGGCTCTACACGAAAATAGTCCACTTTCTCTCGACCTCTTTATTAAAACTCCCAGACATTGTGACGCAAGTATTCAATTGAGTCATACATTTTGAACTCTTCTGTTCAGAGCAATAAGTTTCCAAAATAAAATCGTTTTGGTTTAACGATTTGTAATATTTTTACATGATTATTGTTTTCATTTATTAATATCAAAAGCCTCTCTTTGGTGAGAGTTTAGTCAATGATTTTTGTCAAATATTCAATGCAATAAAATAAGATAAATACTTTCTATTTGTTATTCTAGTAATTCAAACACTGGTTTAATATTCTAAGAATTTATTGAGGGAATCATGGTCGGAATTCTTAATTCTGCTGATAATGAATCCGTCCCTGATCGGAAAAGGATGCTATTACTAGAAGTTAGGCTTCCAAGGATAATTTGTTTGGTCTGATACAAACTGATTATTTAACGACCGTAGAATAAACATCTGAAAAAAAACCAAAACCAAAAAAACCCAACAACAAACAGAAGGAAATAAATTCGGGCTGACTTTAGTTGTTTGGGACATTGTTATTTGATCTATAAATCTCTCTCTCTCTCTATATATATATATATATATATATGTATATATATATATATATATATATATATGTATGTGTGTGTGTGTGTGTGTGCGCGCATGTCTGTATTTAAGCATTAATTAAATAGATATATATTTAAGCATTACTTAAGAATTAATTAAAAAGTATTAAACAAGAAATAAAAAAACAGAATGCACCTATATTTTTAAAATTTAAGAAAACCCTAGAATATTTGAGAGAAAATAGCCTAAAAATAAGTCCTGCCTACAACAACAGAAATAACATTATTACATTATCTTTGACATTCAGAGCCGAAAGATAGAAAAAAGGAATAGTGAGAAAATATTGGGAGACAAGAAAATTTTGAAAAGAAGAAATAAGCACGACATTCTACACATGTGTACATACACACACGTACAGACACGCATACGCATACACTCAGACACACAGGCACGCATACACACAGACACACAGACACACAGACACATGCGTACACACACAGAAGATAAAAAAATCAACCTAACACTAATAAAAAGTGTATAAATGATTTTTAACTTAATGTAAAATAACGAAAATGAGAAAATCGACAGACAATTACTGATACCTCCTGATGAGTAAACCGAACGATTACAAAAAGGTTCGTCTACAAAACTCTGGAGACGGGATGGTGAATAGAATATACTATCAATCAGCTAAATTACAAATTTTATATTTGTATTAACAGTAAATATATATATATATATATATATATATATATATATATATATTTATATGCATACATATATACATACACACACATATATATATATATTTATATGCATACATATATACACACACACACACACATATATATATATATATATATATATATATATATATATATATATATATATAAGCTAATTAATGTGTTCTTGGTTTTGATTTTTTGTTAAGGACGAGTTAAAGATGAACCAAGTGTCAATACGCATCTGCATATTTTGAAGCCGAAATCTCTCACCAAATTTGCATTAATTGACTGTTACTGTTCAAAGCTATGTGAAATGTTGACAATGTCCTATAAATATATGAAGTGTTACATATTCCTAACAATAATTTTAAGCGTAAGGTTACTTTAGTATATCAAATGTTAAACTGATTAGTATCACAGATTTGCAGTGATCAATAGACACACTCACATACACACGCACACATGTATATATATATATATATATATATATATATATATATATATATATATATACTTGGATCGCCTTCCTGAGGCATATCTTCTCTGGCAGTAAGAATTGCTCTTGCGTAAGACCTTTACATATGGAGGCATAACTGCCTCTTAGAATATATTGTCTTTGCTTTGGTATCGGAAATACAATCTGCTAACAGCGTGGCATCTCAGTGAGAGAGGAAAATAGTCTTATTTGTCCCAGCAGGTCCATCGCTGGAGCGGAAAAGAAGGAAGACATATCACCGTTTTCCCCTGGGTGCCAACGATTGGCAAATTAGAGGCGACCTCTCAGGTCAAGCGACTGTTCCCTCATCATATTGCTGACAACAAGCGAACTCGATAGTGTGGGGTCCAAATCCACAAAAAAATCAGACTACGCATGAAATATACTGTTGCGCACGAGGGAATCACAGGATTCCTCTTATACAAAAGCAAGATATCTGTCTTTGGCTACGGAATTGGAATGGCACTGGAGTTTTCTTATATGATTTTCTGAATCGTCATTGTTAAATGTCTTCAGAACATCAGTATTCTTTGATAATGGAATCTTCCAAGTACATTTTCTTTGATAAATATTAATCTTGATTCTTTAAGATATTTACAAAACATCGATTAACTTGCTAGAGTATCATATTAAGGACAAAAGGATTGTGTTGCGCCAATATTTCAAGTGGATTGGTACTGTTTCCATATAAATAGCATTCTTATTCTTAGCTTCTTTCTGGATTATCGTTCCAAGCTCCGATGAAAATAACTATCATTGTAACTACTTGAACCCGAGTTTTGTATAATAGAACAAAAATCGATAAATATCATAAATATTCATTTTATTTTAACTTGAGTACTCAAAGTTATTTTAATTTGAGTACTCAAATAAATTTGAGTACTCAAATTTATTTGAGTACTCAAATTAAAATAAAATGAATATTTATTGATTTTTGTTCTATTATACAAAAACCTGCTTCAGGTAGTTACAATGATGGTTATTTTTCATCGGAGCTTGGAACGATAATCCAAAGAGAAGCTAAGATTTGGAATGCTATACTTAAAAATATGCATACTCAAAATTATGCATACAGTTTTTACAAACCATTGATAGAACTTTAGAAACGTGACTTGTACCAAAGTTAGTCTTATACGCCAAATACGTATTTTACTCTTGTAATTTCAGTGACAGGAATAATTATTATTAACGGGTAGTTTTAGTAAATAATTTCAACATCTAGCAACATGGCATTGGGGGTGGGGGTCATAAGTTATAACCTTGTTTGAGGATAGAACGCTGAATAGTGCCATAGAATATTACGCCCAGAATATTGTTCAACCCGTTCTGTTGCCACTCCTGTAACAGGAAGGTGAACTGCTGTTCTAGCAGTATAATGCCCGCCTACATAATGTCCATGTTACTCAATTTGCCCGGTAAGATATTCTTCAATTTCACTGACTGCTACAAGCTCCAGATTTGTCTTCTATTGAACATGAATTGAATATGATGGCATAATGCTTGACTCGTTCAATTTTTTTAAAGATTAATTCACCCCAGGCAAGGCGATAATGCCACTAAGACGCAAGGGGGCTACTGAACCTATCTACTCCTAAGCACATCTATAACTTTGGCTGTATTATGTCAACAAGTGCAAGAGATGTGAAAAAATGTGTTGAAGAAGTGATTATTCGCTACCTGTAAGATTGTATAGATTTGAAAGCACAGTCAGGTGTTAGCATCCACGGAGAATATGCAATATATTAATATAAGGTTTGAGTACTATTCATACATTTCTTATTTTAGAATCTCTACACTGTATATATGATTGCTTACTATAATCCAGCTTTATTAACTGTATATTTAATCTTAACTTTATTTTCCGTCAGATTGTAGAATCAGAGAGGCAAAGTAAAAGAAATAAAGTTTATATTATTTTTTTTCAAGTAACACTTTATTTTATTTTCACTTTCCTTGTTGTCTTTGCGCCTTAATGTTGATAACATTTTGTATGTCTTTGGTTCTGTCAATTGTTTTTTGGCAAATCATTTTTTTATTAGTTAGCCATGTAAAATTAAATTCATGTTTTGTACTCTTTAACCTATTATGACATGATTAAACCACTTTTGTATCCCAAATTTTACCAGCACCAATTTGAACATCTTGCAGACCTAAAGTGAGAATTTTGGTTAAGAATATCTTGAACTGAACCCGAATCTGAAACAGAAATGGATTTTTATTCTGAAGAGCCTCGGTTGTTAGTTATATACAAGACTCCTAATTTGAAAAAATAAAAAGATTTTTCTCTGTATAATTATTTAGTTTAGGATAATGAATATAATTATTCAAGAGAGTTTTATTCATTCATTTCTTTCAAAACAATTCTCTTCATATTTTAAAAAGATTATACTGGATTTGTGATGGGAGAAACTTACATGGGTTTTTCTTTTAAACAAGACCATTCGCCATTCTCTTTTCAGATATTTATATCTCAGATAGTTTCGTAATAATTTAATAAGATATAAGATTTATGGTAAATATTTGTTGAGTGTCTTTTCCAAGTGTAACATTCACAGTAGATGTATTATGAATAGGCATAGTTTCTTTAAGAGACGAAGCATGACTATTTATGAAAGAATTAAAATCGCGACATTAATCAAAGCATCATTGAATAAATTCTGATGTTAGGGTTGTAGTTAAATTATTTTCTATTTTTTTTTTTTACGAAAGCACAGAATTTATCTATTTAAATAATAATTGCAGAAATCAGTGAATAAAATACCGGTTTGATGACAAGTCAAGGAAAAAAAGGCTACTCAGAGAAATTATTCCTTTTCGATCCCAAATATCAATATTTTTAATAGTCGTATGTAGTTATCGATGGAGAAATATGAAACTTTCCGCGTAAAAGAAAATGGTTGTTGTATTCATGTCTTTTTACTGTTTATATATATATATATATATATATATATATATATATATATATATTATATGTGTGTGTGTGTGTGTAAATTATATAAATATAATATAATATATCTGCAAAAGAACAAAATGAATAAAAAGAGACAAGACGATAAACTATTCTTAGACGATGGGTTTCGTCCTCCGAGGCACATTGCCTTGATAAGTCCCTCAGACGAAACACGTCGGATAAGAATAGTTTTTCCTCTTGTCTCTTTTTATCCATATATATATATATATATATATATATATATATATATATATATATATATATATATAATAGATAGATAGATAGATAGATAGATATATAGATAGAGAGAGAGAGAGAAATAGATAGATAGATAGATAGATAGAACGAGAGAGAGATAAATAGATAGATACATAGAAAGAGAGATAGATAGAAAGAGATAGATTGATAGATAGAAAGAGAGATAAATAGAAAGAGAGAGAGATAGATAGAGAGAGATAAATAGATAGATAGATAGATAGATAGAGAGAAGTAAATAGATAGATAGAGAGAGAGAGAGATAAATAGATAGATAGATAGATAGGGAGAGAGAGAGAGAGAGAGAGAGGGGCAGAGATGATGCATAATTTAAAATGGTTAAAAATGGTAATTTCTCAGATGTATTTGCTTTATAATCTTTTAAGTACAGTTTTCGCATAGAACGTTCAAATCAAGTATTTCTTAGCCTATGAGTAAAATAGCAGACTAGGTATACAATTAAAGAAAGGATGTCTTTTAATTATGTCTTTATGGCATCATCTAAGTTTCTAAGCGATAGGGACGCTGAAAAGTTCTTAACTTGACCAAGAATAGGTTTTAAAAAATGTCTGATGTTTGGTCATTTGGTTTGAACCAAAACACTTTTAATACTCTATGTTCTATTGTACAAATTATTTGTTCTTTTTTAAACGATATCAGTTTCGTAAAACGGCAGATGTACAAATAAAACAATATTAGACCTGACATACAGTTAGAAGTTGGTCATAAAATCTGATTGCATATCTTAAACAAGTTTAGTATTCGGTATTCCCATTTTTATAGTTTCACTTTTGTTTTGGGGTTATGAGCTATAAATTTAGATTCATTATAATTACCCCACTGTATGTCATTCATTCATTTGTTACATAATCAATCATATGGATCCTTGAACAACTCTTATTCAATGGTATTTTGGTCGAAACCTAATAGAGATCTTACTTAAGGTATCTCTATCGATTTTGAATTCAGAGTTGTCGAGTTGACTGGTTGCCGACCACGGTTGGAGAGCTCAGTCTGCTCTGATATTTAACACTTGACTGTGGGGGAGAAGAGATGGATTCATACAATTCTCAAGGGTTAAGTGAATGTAATGAATGTATGTGGCCTAAAATATTTAATGAGCCAGGATTAGTTTCTTAAATGACCACAAGTACAGAGCACTCATTGAAATAGTCAGCAACACCAGCTTGGTAAACATTCCTCTATAGAGGGAATGATTGATTGATTTGTTTGTTTAACGGCATATCAACGCCCTATGTGTCTTTTGATGCCGGACTGTAGAGGCAAACAAAATATTGCTATTTACTAAACTTGTAACAGATTCAAGTGTGTAGCACTCAGTGAGGGTCGAACTCACTATGCTATTAACGGTTTGCGAGATTAGCCTTATAACTTGATCTACAATGAGGTGTGCTTGGCGCACTGAAATCAGTTTTTTTATGGGATTTTATGGGATCTTAGATTCTGGACACACATTGCGAACAGTTACTTCATGTTATAAATAACATGGAAGATAATATAAATAAATAAAGTTGCTTGTTCGTCATGATGTCGACATTTTCAAAAATCATTTCCTTGAATAATTTGACGAATGGAATTTGTTGAAAACGAGAATAAGGATAAAAATTACGATACCATAAGACTGTAATTTGTGTAGTAAAACATGAAACACCTCATGAACGCAAAAGAATTACAAGCACATCGTATTAGAAAAAAACACTTTTGTGCAGAGAAGATAATGAATGTTGCCCATTATTTAACGTGGCGACAATGTGAGGATAAATATTTAAAAAAAAGGTCGAGTATCGTAGCATCTCTTATCAATTCGGTATTCAATGTACTTTCAAGTTTATTAAGAACTGATGACCTTTTGGATAAGAGATCCGTTTCTCAGCTAACCATATTAATTTGGATATGGTTATGATTCTCGTCCCAAAGAAAGAGAGAAAACTATGCTGCAAAATAAAGCAAGTCTTGTGGAATCATTCATTTTGAAACGCATATACTATAACATAGCATAAATATATTGTAAATAAATAACATTACCTATTATTCGAAATAAGATTCGAATTGTGATAAATGGACAATCAGAAACAGAATACGACTATTTTAATTCTTGAAAGCGATTTTCATGTGAAAAAAATGAAGGCGATATATTTTATTTATCGGGTTAGTTATTCTTAATTTGATTTAATGATGACGTAACATAGATATACATACCTGTCTGTATTTGCGTGTTTATATTATTAACATATAAAAATATTTTTTGTGCATGTATGCATGCGAATATCTATCTATCTATCTATCTATCTATGTATCTATTTAGATATCTATCCTGGAATAATTTACCATCTTGAACTTTTATACATAGTTTCTGTAGAAGCTACGTGTTTTACTTCGGGAAGTAAGATATATGATATGCTGCCCTCCATATATAGGTAAAGTTTAGGCACTAAATTATTTCCTTGAGGAAAGGAAAATTAATAAAAACGATTTTTTTTATTTCTTGGTGTTCTAATTCCGAGAAATGAGACAGTGTTCGGCGAGAAACGGAGGACGCTGGATAACTTGACAAATGGGCACATTGGTCAATTCGGACAAGTTTTCCGATCTTTTGGGGTAGATTTATTCGTACATCCACTCGAACAGAATATGGTACAAGGACACGTTTAACAGAAATCTTTGGGCAGTTGTTATTCTGGAAGTAGCACAGAGCTTTTTTCTGAAGAAAATGAACTTTGTAGTTTTATAAGTATATATCAAAAAAAATCACAGACGTTTCGCCGTGGAACTGATTGGTAAATTAGTATGATAACCCATTGATGTTGTAGTGATTTTGAATCTGGTTGGATTTAAGTAAATCGTCATTGACAACAAAAGTGGGATTTTTGTGCAAACCAACTAAGTTAATACTAACAGTGACAGTATCAGATGGTAAATCTGATACTGTCAGTGTTTGTATTGACTTTTGTAATAATTGCAAATCTATACCGTTTCACCAAGATTTAATTTAAATTCAACCGAATTCGCACAGAGTTGTGTTGATGGAGATTTGGCCTCGCGTTTTATTGGAAATTTTAATCTGATTCTGGCTGATTTTTAGAGAAAAGGTCCATTTAGTCCGTAGTTTCAGGGTGGAATTTATAATATTACAGTAACTTTTATTTACACTTCAAATGAATCTTTATTCAAGAACATAGTTGTTAAAAGCTCTATTACTGCTTTAGATTTTATAAGCACTAGATTGGCAGATAAAAATCTATTGTTATTATTTTACTCTACTCGTACGAATGTAGGGATGTGATATATAGAAGTATTTTATGAGATGCAGATATCTGCCCCATCTACTTTAAGAACCTCCCACATCTTTATCAGAAGAGCAGTCCTTGCGTTAATAACGGTAGCGGCGGAGGTTGACGTATATGTTGAGGATGACAATATTGCAATAGTGGGGCGAACATTTGATATGAACGAAGAAGGGGAAGTTAGGGAGCGTATAGGTGAAGGCATATATATATATATATATATATATATATATATATATATATATATATGTATGTATGTATGTATGTATGTATGTGTGTGTGTGTAGTAAAAAAGGAGAGAGAGTAAGAGATGATAGCAACGATAGTGGTCTGTGGTCGCGATTTTGCAAATGGCTTCTGGCGGGAGACGAAGCAGTAATAATCTGGCTCAATGTCTGCCGGCCAGTCCATTTGTCGCGCTGCGTGGCGTTGCGATGGCTTGTCTACCTCGCGATGGCCGGACCAAAGTTTCTCGATGCTTTTTTTCTGTCTTCTTTTTTCCCTTCTCTCTTCCACCCTTTTTCTCTCGCTTACCTCGCGCGCATATTTCACTCGTCTTTTCGGTTGCTCTTTTGCTGTCTTTCCCCTCTCCTACCTTAACCCTGCAAATGCATCTTGGCCTCTTCTTTGGCCCTAATTAAGTGACCTGCCAACTCATGGAAAAATACCACGAAAAAAAAAAAAAAAAAAAAAAAAAAAAAAGAAATAAAAGAATTGAAAGGAAAACCTTTCATGATTCATCAAATTCCACATATTTTTCTCGACCTGACAGAAAGTGGAAACCTGCGCATTGACAAGTTTAACAACTAGCCGGGTAGAGATACGATATAGCAGGAAGGATAATTCTTGGTGTTAAAGATTTTTTTTTTCTTTTGACCAATCAAGATTTCTTTTTTCTTTTGACCAAATAATCAGCATTGACTGGCCTATAATTTGTGGAGAATATCAGGAAGAATTCATTTGATTAGGGTTTAAGTTATTATATTTACGCCCTTATTTTTCAATTGAATAGTTATACTTATATGCAAGCCATCTGAAAAATTAACTTTTTGGATTTTTTTTTTACTTTCTTTCTCTTAGGTAACATCGAACAGAAATAGTAATTAGGTACGATAAATATTTACAAATCCATATCGCTTGAGAAAAAAATCAACATTTTCATCTAAAATTCCATGTTTTTATTCCAAGTACAAATTCTAAATTATGTTTTAAATATATTTTTGTAATAAGAAAAAACCCTACAAGAATCTCTGTTATTTGTAAGATTATTCTATAAATGGTAATAGATGTCTGAAATAAGTGATCACTAAACATTGGCATTCACATAAACATATAACATATTGGATTTAAGTAAATATTCTTTAACTATAAAATTTCTGAGTATTGCGTAGACCAACAATGGAATGCTTGCAACGTATCGATTAATAATAGAAATTATGTTTATTGACTTTACTATATTAACCAGTGTGATATATCTCAGGGCAACGCTGACAGGCAGAGAATGTCTCACGGCGGACAGATTAAAATACGCATGACCATTGTTGTAAATCAGTTCAGTTATTCTTGCTTGCCGCAAAATTATTAATTTTTAGCAGAAGAGCGGCTTTGGCTCTGAATGTGCGGCCGTTTCATAAGTAAAGCGCAACAAAAACATTTTTCGCTTGCAATGGAAAAATAAACTTAGACCGGGTTTGCATTGAGCTACACCTTTATGTAATAGCAATCAGAGTAAAAGAAGAAATCAATGACTTACAACTTTTTATTATTGATCAATTTTTATTGGTCAAAGTATACACTTCAGGTTTTATTAAAATATGTAAGTACGGTCCACATTTACTCCTGCAAACGCGTCATTGTTACAAAAATATTCATAATAATTAACCAATAAAGGTTCAAATAGTCAAATCTTTCAAAGTAACATGAGTATTTTAAAAGAGGAATAAACTGGAAAAATAACACTTGATATAAAGTAGAACAATAGATGTAGCCAATTATGAAATAGTATTAAGTAAATACAAAAAAAAATGTTTTGTACAATACTTGTTTATTCAGCTTTTTATTGCTTGTGTATGTTTATTCTTTAAGAATCATTTACAGAAAAGTGATTATTGTATTTTATTTTAGTGAAAATCACGGCTGAATTGACATTTGAAATTCTTTACTCTTCATGTTTAATCTGGGGGTAGTTCAGGTTAGAGTGAATCAGGGGCCAGACAACAGATCACTGATACGTGTACTAATGACGCAGCAGGTATGTGTTGGGAATGATTTTTAAAAACAGTTTGTGCACAAAGAACCTTAGAATTTGAAAACTGATGAACTAAAGGAACATTTGAGAGTAGATGCAGCATAAACAACACATGCAGAAAAATTCGAAATGAATCAGTCAAATCATTTCAATGACGTATTTGAAGAGAAAAGACCGTTTTCTATGCAAGGACGTCGATCGGTAATTTTATTGCGTAACAACATTTTCTTTCATGATACAAATGTGATGCAGAAAGCGATCTCAGAATTGGAATAAGAATTGTGTTTCCAAATGCAATTTCTTCTCCAAACTTGTTACTCTTCTTCTATCGCTCAGTGTAATTAGCCTTTTTTGGTCAGCGTGTCAAACAAATTTAAGAAATAGAAAAATCTCTCGAATAATTTACCGGTCCTTTATGATGGAATATACAATTTCTTTTTGAAAGGTAACGTCGGCTGATAGAAATTAAAGAAATTTGATGGCTGAATAATGGCACGATGAATTTATAAGAATCAAATTTTGTTTTATTCTGATGTGTATCACTGAAACATTTTAGAAGAAAAAGTTAGAATTATCGATTCACCTACTAAACTGTATATGCACTTATAATTAGTCATTATCACGACTACATGGGGTCGAATGGACGGGCAAATATTGGGTAACATTATGTTACGTTAATATTCCAGACGAGAAGGACTTTGCTTAGAAAATTAACATTCGAAATCTGACTCCTCTGGAAAATAAGTACTATTTCAGTCATGATTCAAAATGAAATAACTATGTATTTCATGCAGTATATGCAAATGAAGTGGAAATCACTTGACGTACAGATTTAGGGAAGAATAACTATAAAAAAGCTGGTTAATAAAAATCTTTAATTCTGGAAAAAAAATTTTTAGTCAATAATTCAAAAAGAGACGGTTGAAGTGTCTTTATAAAATATTGTTTTCAAATCATCAAAATAATTTTTTGTCGTTAATTTCCGTTTGGATTTTACGAGATATTCACAAAAATAAGGAGAATGAAAATTTATAGACTGACCAACATTTTCTTCGTATAGTTTTAATTTCGTTTAATACGTTATTTTGAGACAGCCACTTTTGTCATGATTTCTGTTCCAATTTCGTTCATCACTTGTTGGATGTACAGACAAAATTCTTTATATTGTACAAAATTATTTAACATTTATTTGTGTCGTTATATCACAAAAGGAAAAAAGAGACAAAGAACATTATCACACGTTAAATTAAAGTGAATGAAAATGAAACGGGAAAATTTCTAACACATATTTGTTTGGTGTGATTATAAAAATAAATGATTGGTGATAAAAATAGATATTATAAAAGAAAAGAAAAGTGATGTATACAATGGTTCAGTGGATGCAAATAGGTTAAAACTTAAAAAAAAGCAAAATAGACCTCCACCCAAGAAAAGTTTTAGCAAGTGCTTGGTGGTATTTCTTTGGTGTGTTCCACTTTGTGCGGTGACCAATCAATATTACGATTACACAGAGATCTATTGATAACAATCAGGGCGTTTAAACATTAGTTTGAAGGAAAAGAACCTCAAGAAGAAAGAAATGTGGTGCTTCATCATGATCATGTCCGACCGCAGACAACAAATATCAGCTGAGAAAAAAATCCGCACCTTACTTATTGTCCACATATTAGTGCATCTGCCCTATCACCTATGCCCACTTTTACAGAACCAACAAGATGGATTAGTTCATAAACCACATGAAGACGTGCACAACTAAATTGGTGCAAAAATAATGTCGTTTTCTCACATAGTAACATATGTGAGAAAACGACATTATTTTTACACCAACCTAATACAATATCTACATTCTTTTCTTCGAAAGCAAAGAAAAAAAAAAGAAGAAAATCTTACAAAAAGTCCATTATAAAACTCGGGATATTGGAAGGAGGTTATTGATAATAATGTAACCTAAGTTAATGAATGAATTCTAATTAACTATGAAGTTTTATATTATTTACATTATTCGGACTATTGTCCTCATCTTTGTCGCCATATTTATTACAACGCTCCGGCCTTCTTCAGGTGGTTGGAATGTTGAACATAACCCTTTATTTCGCTCAATGGGGTAGACTGTTCTAGTTCCACGTGCCATATTTTTAATGGATGTCAGTTATCAGTTATCTCCTGTTAATGAAAGTTCTCCACTGCCTTAACCGGGTATTGAACTCACACTCTTTGGGTCCTGTCACTGGATCTAACCAACGCCATGTGTCCTTGAGGACAATAGTCCGAATAATGTAAATAATGTACATAATACCTCATCTCAGAAATATAGACAGATACAGTGTAACCCGGATATAAGAGACCCGGATATAAGAGATTTTCTCTAGTTCCAAATTAGAGCCTGTGTTAATGTAAACAAAATAGACCAAACCCGGATATAAGAGAAACCCGGATATAAGAGATCTATCAGGCCCAACAACTCTCTTATATCCGGGTTACACTGTATGAAGTTTTAAATACAAGATTTTTTTGCAATACGCCGATGTGTGTTAAAATCCTCACAGTATTTAGTATTGCTGAAGTTATCGCTAACATTTTTTGTTGAGATTTACAAACTCTACGTTTTGTTCAGTTTAGAAAACCATTCGATAAAATTTGAATAAGCTAATTTGATTTGAATAAGTTAATTTGTTTGGAAAAAATACTTTGGCTGAAACCCTACTTCGCGATTTAACAATTTCATTAATTTAATTTAATTTTATAGGACTTCATGGTAAACAATAATTTTTAAGAACTTTTTTTTCCTTTTTCCTTCTTAACAGAGAAGAATAAATTCTTAGGATTTCTTACTTTAGAGCATGCAACATAAAACTGGCCATGCGTAAATAGTTCTTTCTGGGACCAAATTCCAACTGTTTAGAAGTGTTTGGGCTTGTGATTTGTTTATAGTTCTCGCAAACGTAGGGCAAACTAGAAACTGGATTCCTGTATATAAAAACTTTTTATTATTTGGTATTTTATTTATCAAATTGTTTTTAAAATACTGGGAATATTTTGTATGTTAAATAATAAAACTTATGATATGAAAACTTATTATAAATTATGTTAAATAATAAAACTTTTAATTTTTCCAAAAAATTAATGATAACATATTGTACGCACCTAGTTAAAGCAATTGTACTTTGTACCTACTTACCTTTTTGCACTTCTCCCGAAAATTTGGTTTCGATCGGTCAATTTATGGTTATTTTGGTGGGTGTAACGGACTAACGGAAGTCACAGAATTTTATATATAGATTTTTTTATCCTAAATTCGCATATTACTTATGTGATTACATGATAAAAATGAAAGAAAAATGCTTTTGGTAGAACCAAAATATGAAACTGGCGCTAGAGTTTATTGTGTTTAAATTAATTTCTGTTCTTTAGACTTCCATAATCTTTAATTGTAATGTTGTTCATAGTCTTTTTTTGTGATGGAAAGATGTAATAAATATCTTAAAACATAGTTTTGCCGATATTAAGAGACCTCGGATCAATGATGAACTGAATAAATGCAACTTAGTTCGAACGTTACTATTCGTTTACACACTGTTATGTACATGTGATTGAACGGTTAATTTCTTGCGTAATTATATCTTTTGAAGGCTTTTTATTTGCCATACGCATCCAGCTTATTTCCATCACTTGAAGAACAATTTTTTAATCAAATTCTCATAAAATAACATACTGGCAGCCAGTGCTGCCATCATTAATTAGTTTTAACACAACTCTTTACAAATATGCTTGAATCTTTAAATATCTTTCGTGAAAAACACTAACCAGTTAAGAAATGTATATTTGCCTTAGTGCTCTATCGGCAGTCGATCCTCTTTCTAAAGGGGGGCAACCGTTAGGGTAGATGCTGGCTGACTTAAATATAAACCGGACCAATGTTTACATTTTGATCAAGGTTTCGACATTAATCAATCCAATATTGATTTGGTCAGTACCTAGATTGGCGATCATTTGGGAATACCAGGTTTTGAAAGTTTTGATGTGTGCGGGTGTGTAATGAATAATAGCCCGGAATTGAAACTTGGAGAGTCAAGATTATTCCAAATCCAATTGGCATCGTTATATTCACTAACGCGCAAAGACATTTAAGAATAGTATGAATTCACCACTTCTTCTCCCGCGTTATGGGTTAACTAGTAGGACTTCTATCAGTAAATAATTCTTATTTCCAAAAAATAGGTGCGTACAATGTTTTCATTAATTTTTTGGAAAAATTAGAAGTTTTATTATTTAACATACAAAATATTCCCAGTATTTTAAAAACAATTTGATGAATAAAATACCAAATAAGATATTTTCTGGCTTTAAATAACCTAAAAAGGTTGAGAGGCCGTAAAAAACAAAACAATTCTAAAAAACAAATATTGATATGTCATTAAATTAACAACCTATGATATTTGCTTTAAGATAATCTTGTAATCGCCAGTTCACTGTCTTTGCTAAGCCACCATAATATAAAAATTATTTGTCAATTTGTGAGTATTGTGCAATTTATTTATTTGTTACAGTCTTTTTGACCTGAGAGAGATTTTAAAATCCCAATTGAACATTAATGTTTTTTTGTTTTTTTTCAGAAACATTGTTTCCAACTGTTTGTTATTCTGTTGCTTGGATTATAAGTTAATGTCACTGCAATTACTCTAAATGATATTTTGGGATATTTACAATCAACTAACTAACATTTATGTTACTCGAGTGTCACCGATTGTCAACTAAATATTATGGCTTCACCAGTTTTAGTCGCCAAACCATGAAACCAAGGAAATCACTTATCGAGTTTATTTACCTTATAATCAATTAGGCTCTAAAAGCTATTTAGTCAGTTCTGTTGAGATTCTAAAAATAAAACTTTTTAATAAGACGACACTGCACATAGATCAAATTTTCTTCCGATTCACCGCTCGTAACACACCACATTTCCTCTTTCTTTCTTTCTTTCTTTCTTTCTTTCTTTCTTTCTTTCTTTCTTTCTTTCTTTTTACCATTCCACGCTGTTTTCTACAAACGAACACGGAAATAAGATATAAATTAATAAACAAACGACAGCGACAAAAATTTAACGTTTTAAACTCAAATGGCTCATCAACGGAGTGACTTGGCAAGGGGATCTTTTTCCGTTGTCAATCGCCTGAAAATAACCACACAACTCCAGTTCCTGAGAAGCAAAGGTGGAAAGGAAGGAGGTGGAAGAGGAGAAAGGTTGAGGAAGTGTTCTTTTTTCTTTCTTTTTTTTGAGTGATACGCGTTAATGATGTAATTGCTGCCTGCTCCTGATTAATGACGAGTTATTTTTAGAAAAAAAAGATGGTGGGGGCGGTTTTTATTTTTATCTGACTCAGTAAGCCGTTTGTCTTTTATACGGATCAACTACATCTCAACTTTCCTGCTTTTTATAGCCACCGTATTGACGTCATCATCTACTGCCGTCTGGAATTCACTCACGATTGTTTCACGTGGGTTTTCCTTAAGGAACTGTTTTTTTTTTGTTTGTTTTTTTTTTTAGATGTAAAATAAATTAAAATAAAATAACTTAATTAAACTGTATTTGCTTTGCTTAATGAACAGATTAACTTTGATTTGCGTGTATGCGAATCACGTCATCACGAGCCAACGTGGGAATGTAAGAGTGCGTGTGTGTTCTGAGAAACGTGGGTGTTAGGAGATAAGGGCGTTTTCGGGTGAAACCACACCACGTCTTTAAACATGTGTAAATTAAATTATCACACAGATCACAACCACAACGATGAAAGAATATCATATTTAAAAATATTTACATTTCAGAATATACTCAAATACGTGTGCATAGAAAAATATTATATTTACTCGATCTGGGCTTATCAAAACTTGCATAAAGTTAGTTTGTAGGCGATCACGGGATGTGTGTATGTTGTATGTAACTTAGTGCATATAAGTGCATGTTAAACCGTGTGTGAAACTCTTTCATCTCGTCACGTTCGTCTCTTCTCGGAAACCCATACCCCACCCTGGTTCGTCCTCCGTTATCGTTTTCACTTTCTATTATTCTATTTTTCTTCTCTTTCTACCCCTCTTTCTTTACATTCCCACTCTCCAATCGTTCACTTCTTTCTCTCTCTCTCTTTCTTTACCCGCTATCTGTATATGTCCTTAACTTAAACTTTTCTTTCTTTTTGCTTCCACCCGCCTCTACCCTGGCTGCTTTCAATTAACTTTTCAATACGATCAATTTTTATTCGCATTCGACCTTTCTAGCGCATTGCCTGTCGCTTTGTCATTCACACATTTTAACATAAAATGGATCTAAAATGTTTGTTTTGAATATTCCTCGGGAAATAGATTTGAATGAAAAAAAAAAAAAAAAAAAAAAAAGGCTCTGAATTCCCTTGCTTCATCACCGGTTGATTTGTTGCATGTCTTGGGGTCTGCATTCCTTTTTAACAATTTCTCTATCATTGGTTGCCGTTTGAAAACATATGACTAGGAGGCGTTCACGTCAGTGCCAAAAAGCAAGTATTCATCTAAACAGCCAGCTACCACCATTACCACCGCCGCCAACACCATCATCACGTGACTTACACGAAACTGCATGGAGAATTTTACAAATAAATTTTTACAAATATCACTTTAACTGACATTTTCGAGAAAGAGTGAGCAAATCACAACTTTAACAACAAACTTCGGATTCAATTCACTTTGCGCTTTTCTTTTTTTTTTTTCAGTCTAAGTTTTCTTCTTAAATCGTTTTTGTTTTTTTATACTTTGTAGAAACAAACACCGGAAAATGTTGAATTTGCATTGTGACAAAATAAATGTTTATTCTAATTTATCAAAACACGCAGCAATGAAATAAAATGAATTTAAATTATGAAACAGTTTTAAATCAATGTTGTCGGTGGCTTTAGTTTAAAATTCAATTGTTTCTGATATTTCCGAAGCTTGGAACAGCACACGGCCATAGAGGAAAAAATGAAGATAAGGAAGATTGTGCTGCGCAAATCTCCTAAGAGGCGAGAATCTGTATTTCTTGAAAATTAGCATTCAAAACAAAATTATAGCTTTAACAGGGGTTCCATTAGATAAGCCATCAAATTTGGTTAGTTATAATTTGAAGATACCGAACAAAATCAGATTCACTTAAATCATATTTTGTATTATCGTTCGATTACAGTTAATGGAAGTGAATTATTTATTAAAGATCCATTTGGCCTTAGTTTCCCAAGAAAGCACTCGAGACAATGCACACTAAGAACAATTTCTCCACACATTTAGTCTTCAAACAAAGGAAAATTGTAAGGAAATAAGAAAACTTCAATAAAAAAATTCTTGTCTATCCTATTTAACGAAACATGCATAAAAGCAGGATTGTTGCCCGTATACACTATATATATATATATATATATATATATATATATATATATATATATATGAGAGAGAGAGAGAGAGAGAGAGAGAGAGAGAGAGAGAGAGAGAGAGAGAGAGAGAGAGACCGGGAAGAGAAAGAGAGAAGGTCTTTGTGTGTGTGTGTGTGTGTGAGTGAGAGAAATCGTATTAAAATCACTTTTGCCTTAGGCTCTTCAGGCCTTAAGTCACATCATTCTGGCACTTACAGCCTGAAGAGCCTAAGGCGAAAGCTCGCTTGCGGTTAAGTTGCGGGAAATATTCTCTTTTAATACCGATCATAGATTGCTCTGTTGCACACTGAGCAATTTCATTATTATTATTTTTTTCATCTTTATAATTTCTGATTATTGAAAAGTAATGGCAATATATATATATATATATATATATATATATATATAATGCTATTAATTTGGCATACGTTTAATGAATTAAATTATAATTGAAACAAAGTCCTAAATGAAAGTTCCTCTGGTTCCGTGGAGCACTTACTCCATTTATTCCACTAGACTTATTACCTTTTACTGTCTCTTTTGCAAACATAATATAATTCCTCAGTTAATATTTTAACCATTTTCTTATTGTCGATTAAGTCATTTTCAAGTACTGTCCGGAAAGTATTCAGATATCTTGAAACTCTCAAAAACTAGTTGCGCGGCTTTCATGGGAACTTGAACACCAATCAGAAGGATTTTTATTACACATGTTTAATAAGAAATTTTCCATGGGGTTTCGAGCGAGTATGTGTATTGTTTGACAGTCGTATTCGTCATGACAATGCCCCTGTTCATTCTTCACGTGTAGAATTTGTTTTTCTCTTTTGTCAGATTTAAGCACTTGATCAGTCTTAACTCTATATATCTTTGGCTCTCCCTAAAAGCAAAAATCAGTTGAATAGGAGATTCAAACCGCGAACGAGATTAAGGAGAATACAACGAGATAGCCGATGGCAATCTCGAGAGAAGGATTTTGTTTTGACGCTGGGATAAATGTGCGATGTCCCAAGGAGAGTAATTTGAAGTGGAATAATATATCGCTGCTCGTCTATGTATTTTTTCAGGACGTGACTGAACATAGCTCTTCACAACTTCCTATACTTTATAGCAGTTAACAATGTTTGTCTTTTTTATTATCCATCCTATCCCTTGTTCCTTCAAAAAGGCTCGTTATGTAAGTAGGTTATTCGATGTTTCCTTACGTCTCTATTGCTTTAAATGTTCTGTAGGTGCCATTGCTCTAAGTAAGCCATTTTTTCTTTAATATTAAATGGCAAGATTCTTTCCTCGTAAATGATGGAATCATTAGCAGAGTTTTCAAAGACATTTAAAAAGGAAAAAAACTTTTTTTAATATTTAAATAGTCGACATTTAAAACTTTCATCTTTTTAAAAATAAAATCTGTTCTTTTATTTTTTTTTAAATCATCACTATATTTTAGTCAAACTTGTTATATTTTAGACAATGATATTTATTTCAGTCAACCAAGGACAACTGTTAGATCCCAGAAGATAACGATATTTGCAAGACTACACTAACCTTTGTAGCGTCCATGAAATTTTCCCTTCGATGCTTGCTGAATTTCATCAGAAGAAACATAGCTTGTGATACACAAATCACCATCCGACCAATGCTTTCTATTAATTAAATCATTCTTTAAAAAACCTTATCTAATATATATATATATATCTGAACATGTAAGTGTTCAATCACAAACATAAACAAATTTATTGCTTATTTGAATGTATGAAATGCTAAAATTTAGAAAGTAATAATATCATTATCTCAAATAATAATATACAAACCAGAAAAAATTGTAATGATGACGTTGACAATGACTGGCTATCATTATCGAATGCACTTGGAACCGTCCCTAAGATACTTCCAAAGACAGTATAAGGGTTAAACGCTCGATGAAGAATCGAAACCTTATACGGGCAGCAGTACTAAAATCCACTAGAATTCTGTGGAGAGTTCTAACCAGTTGGTCTCCAAGTGAAAGCCACATGTTCCTATCTACGAATAAAATATTTTGTAATCATTTATATCTAATACAGACACCACCAAACACACGAACGAATTGAAGAAGAGTTTGAAGGAAAGCGATCGGCAATTTCTTTCTTCGTTCGAGACTGGTCACATACATTACAGCAAAATAATACCTAAAAAAGAAAAAAGAAATATATTTCTACTTAAAATATTCTTCCACTTGATGATATTCGAGGAATATTAAGGATTCTATGTAAAAGATATTTCCATATAAAATTGACTTTTTGAATAAGTTTTCGTTTATTCATATATATATATATATATATATATATATATATATATATATATATATATATATATATATATATATATATTCGATGCGACGTATGAGGGTCAAGTAGCTCAGTTCTTAGGAACCGACGGCCCAGACACTAGCACATATGATTTGATTATAGTAGCGAAGGCTTTGTGCAGAACCAACAACACTTTATGAAGGGCCGAATACAGAGACTTGGTGCACTACGTGTCACAGGGTCCCCGAACGACCCTCCGCAGGTTTTGAATTCAGAGTTGTCCTTCTCCTAGACCAGTTGCCATCCAAGGCTATATATCCTGCTATTTACCCATAACTGGAGGGAGAAGATGAGGATTAATACATTTCCCAAAGGTATTAGCACATAAGTGAATGTAATGGATTCGACATATATATGGTGAAAAAATGAAAATCACAATATATATATATATATATATATATATATATTACTTCAGCATTACTGAAAACAACTGAAATACTGGGGACAGTACTGGTTATTTAAGGAGATCTGCTGTCACTATTTTCAGTATAAGCTTTCAGTTACAGTTTGTGTGAACACTCAATGTATGAAAAGAATACAATTATTAGGTTGGTGCAAAAATAATGTCGCTTTCTCACATATTAACATATGTGAGAAAGCGACATTATTTTTGCACCAACCTAATACAAATATTAGGTTGGTGCAAAAATAATGTCGTTTTACATAGTAATATATGTGAGAAAACGACATTATTTTTGCACCAACCTAATAATTTCTTTTTCATAATTTATACTTTCCTTTAATATTTCGTAGCAACACACATTGAATTATAAATGTTCATTATTGATCTCCACTTGATCAATTCATTATAAGCTTTGCTTTTAAGCGTTACAGTCGTCTATAGATGTTAAAATCCCACACCATTTCAAAAAGAAGCTTAGGAAGGAAACCCATATCAATACTGGAAAGAGCTACTGGACTTAAAAAATCTGTTTTCATAAATAAAAAAAAAAGTGTTTTGAGAGAAATATTTTTATAAAATTCAACTGAAAACTGTACTGTCTGCTCGGTCAA
>OZ010576.1:75052779-75065459 GCA_963932145.1 Acanthosepion lycidas
ATTTATATTTGTATAAAGATATTAATTAAAAAATACCGAATTTTTGCTTTTACAAAGATCATTACTTGATAAATTGCATTTCAGCTCTTCAAATTAAATCAAAGATCAAATCAAAAAGGTTTCTTTTTTTTTTAAGATGACAGATTTTTTTGAAGTGAATCGATTCGTTTGTGGACTGAAAATTTTAAATATTATCTTGACAATCATGTTTTGTTTATTATTTATTTTTAACTTTATAATTTCAGGATTAAGAGAACGGATTCCCACATTTCTTACAGTATGAACCTCACTTAAAAAAAAATCCCCAGAAAAACAAACAAACAAAAGCGACATTAAAAAAAAAATTGTTTATTATCCTCGAATTAAATAACCAGCATAGTTTAATTTTTTAATTTCGGAAATTATTTATTTAATTAGTTTTCAGTTCAATAAAAAGTTTATAGGTGAGTAAAATGCAACACAGGTGCAGTTGATATTGCCACGATTATCATACTTTACGAAGTTTAAGTTAAAAATTCTTTCATCATTACAAAAAAGCAGATTTTAAGATCCTGAAAGAAGAGAATAAGTAACATATGTAAATGTCGATGAGCTACAAAATCTTGGTCTGATTTAAATTCTTAATAAATACATTTTAAAATTTGAAAATGTCATACTTCATTTAAATATTTCATTTTCATTTACTGTAATTAATATGCGTCATTTACTCGTTAACTGAATTACAATAATTAAAATTGAGATTTTATAAATATATGTCGATTTTACTTAATATTATTATAAATGATTATATCAATGAAAGTAATTTAAAAGGATTTTCAAATACTTTTTTTTGTGTATGTGATGAATGTTTTAAAATGTTTTTACTATTTCTATTGTGTATATGATGAATGTGTTAAAATGTTTTACTTTTGTAGATTTACATTCAAAAAATAATGAACTGGATTTTAAGAAATATTTAATTCATAATGAATGAGTGAGTGTTGAAAAGATCTCAGTCCAACTAAGAAAATCTTCCAAAATTTAAAAAAAAAAAAAAAATTATGTTCGGTCATTTAAATAGGTTTGGAGAGGCGTGATTTTATCATCAAAATCTCATATATGTATTTAGCGTAATAAAATTAATTTAAATTTTGTAGGTATTATTCTTTAAATTCTAAATATTATTAATTTAAAATTCTGCTTGAGAATCTCGAAAAGACAATTTTGTTTAAGAATCTAGGAAAGCAATTTTGCTTGAAAATCTAGAAAAGACTTGAAAATGTATAAAAGACAATTTTGTTTGAGAATCTAGAAAAGAATCTTTTTAAGGACCTAGAAAAGACAATTTTGTTTAAGAATTTAGAAAACACAATTTTGTCTGAAAATCAATTTTGCTTGAGAATACAGAAAAGACAATTTTGCTTAGGTATTCTAAAAAAGACAATTTTGTTAAAGAATCTAGAAAAGACAATTTTGTTAAAAAATCTAGAAAAGACAATTTTGTCCGGAAATTTAGAAAATACTATTTTGTCTGAAAATCTATAAAATACTTGAGAATGTAAAAAAGACAATTTTGTTTAAGAATCTAGAAAAGACTATTTTGTTTATATTTTCATGTCGAAAACGCTGTTTCTGATTTTTCATTAAATTTTACATGTAGCCATTGCTTAAATATTTAATTATGAAAAAGCTACTTTTCGCTTTTGAAATAACAATTTAAAAGTTTTAAATTTAATAAACATTTACATCAATGCAAAAAAAAAGAAGTTTTTCACTGTATTTTTAAAATAAAAACACGTGTTCCTATTTTATGTTTGCCAATTTTGATTAATTTAAAAATTTTATTGACACATTTTAAGATGAAAAATATGCACAGATAAATCTGTGCATATTTTTCATCTTAAAATGTGTCAATAAAATCTTTCTTTTTAAATCAAGCGACTTCGTGTTTTCTCCAGCATATTTTTATCGTTAGATTTCCTTAATGTCATTTACAAATTAAAGCATTAAGATTCAGCTCGAAAGATTCAGTATTTTTTTTATAACTCATAAACTGCTTGAATGATATTTTAATTGTTCATGAGACAATAAGATGTAACATGACTACAAGAGAATCGATACGTAAGATAAATGAATTAAAGTATTAAGAAAAAAAAATGTAATTTATGATAAGTAAATAAGTAAAATGTAAAAATGAAATAAATATAATCGAAACAATATAAATCGAAACTGAATTTTTTATAAAATAAAACAAAAAAATGAGATACTTGTTTTTTCAAATAAAATCTTGAATATTTACACAACAAGCAGGTTATGTTTATATTTGAAAGAATGGGATAAATATGAATTTTAAGTAGCAGATGAAAGCAGATATACGATGATAGGTAACATTACCAAAGGAATTTTATCAAAATGAAATATAAATAAAATAAAATAAATGTATAAAATAAAAATAAATAAAAGTGTAATTATTCTTCAAATGAGAGAAGTATATTTTGAGTTGATTGAAATTTTCTATTTCAAAAAGCATAGGCTCTGAATTCAAAAGAAACGGAAGACGAACGACTTTTTTCAGCAGGTGGGAAAAGTCCCAAATCAACAAGAAAGAAATGTAAGTTGATAAAGATCAAAAGTAGTTGCATACAAATGCTTACACATATGATGTTATCTATGAACATACATACAACTGCGCGCGCGCACACACACACACACACACACACACACACACACACACACACGGTGCTTCGATGTGTGGTAATGGTTAACGAGGCTAGTCTGGTTGATCCTTACTACTGGGTAATGAGTTCGATCCTCTCTGGTCGCCCCGTACAAAATTTGGCATTAAATTACCTAACAAGGGCTGATATATCGTAACCAAGCTAATGTAACACGCACACACACACACAGACACAGACACACACACACACACACAGATGAACACAGGCATGCGCGCGCACACACCCAGATGCTCAGGGATATACTATGAAACATATATGCATGCAGAGGAACGTCACACGCGAATATGTGTAAGCATATGTAAAAGTTCAAATTCATATGCATGCACATACATGCACGTGTGGGTGTGTGAGTAAAGAGGGAGGGACCGATAACGAAAGAGAGATGAAAAGAGATTAAAATAAAAAGTTCATACAAATTAGAATTTTACCTGTTCATAAATCATATATCTGGTTTTAAGTGCATTAAAAATATTTCAGCATAATTATTTTGTATATGACTATGTATATACATACATATATATATATATATATATATATATATATATATATATATATATATATATATATATGCATGGTTCTATCTATGTATCTATCTAAAAATACCATGTGTTAAGTATATATAAATATACCATTAGAATTATATATAACAGATAAGAATTTATCTATTCATCTCTTCCTCACACATGCGCGCACACAAAAACACACACGTACACACACAAACATACACGCACACACTCACACACACATATTTGTTATTTTACATTTAATTAAATTTCTTAACTTTTGAGTATATATATTTTAATTTTTATCAAAATCGTTTTTAAATTTTCTAAAGCCTTTTATTTTTCAATGCATTTTAAAAAATTAGCTGGTTCGTTAAATTTTATCAATCTCCATTACTTTTTCTCTCTTTCTTTCTCTTTCTATTTATCTCTCTCCCACACATAAGTGAGCCTGAATCAATAATCAAGCAAACTTCCAAAGTATATAATATTCGATGTTTTAGTCTATAATATTCGACCTATGTGTTCTATAGCGAAGCTTTGGGATGAGTACATTGCCAAAAGTTATGCTGAAAAATAAATATTTGTTTTTTAAAAAAAATCTCGTTACTTTTCATATCTATTCACGAACTTACGTGTGTATGTATGAATGTATGTATAATCTGTGTTATGAGTGCGGATAATTTGATAATTTTTACCTTTCCCTAGTGTGTGTGTATGTATATATTAGGTTGGTGCAAAAATAATGTCGTTTTCTCACATATGTTACTATGTGAGAAAACGACATTATTTTTGCATCAACCTTATATATATATATATATATATATATATATATATATGTGTGTGTGTGTGTGTGTGTGTGTGTGTGTGCGTGTGTGTGCGTGTGTATATATTGGACACAGGGGGCAAGACCAAGTGTCAACAGTCTGTTTCCTGCTTGAACGTAATCTTCAGGCAATTCTATTACCTCAGTGTCCTCTCATGTACACACACACACAGAGGTTTTATCTCTAATATTGAGCACTTTAACGCATAAATATAGCATGCCTTAAAAGTATATATATATATATATATATATATATATATATATATATATATATATATATATATATATATATATATATATATCCCTGGTGCATATTGATGTATGTGGTGTCGCTGCGTGTGTGCCTTATCAAAGATTCATAGTATACGAATTATAAGAAAACGTTCATGTTTTGATGAACCTAACACATGACATCATTTTTATCAATAAACAGTGCCTTTAGTAGATAATCAGCATTACACCCCCTTGCTGTGATTAATTTCTATACACTTATTTTGCATAAATATCCTTGAATCAATGAATTATAACTGCAAGGTTCAGATGTTTGCTTGTTCCATTTGAACCTTGGTCATCTCGTTAAAAAACTGTCCTTTATAAAATACACTATATCGACAATCAGGTAAGGAAAAGGTAAGAAAAAAAAAAAAAAAAAAAAAAAAACGAAAACGCATCATGTGCTAGACGTCGATGATTTTTTCCAGGCATATATTATACATGACTGGCTAATTAAATCTACTCATTTTACCCCATAAAAATACTGTAGCTATCCGAAATGCGTGTGGACAAATGCTCATGTCTTCACATGTCTGTATAAATTGTTTTCCCCCAAACTAAAACCGCATTGATACCGTAGATCTTATCCAACACAATGGAAAACATTTGGGATAATGAGCGAAATATTTCAAATTTACTAATAACCGGTCGAATATTTTAACTGCTAACAATTTTACTATTATCTTTTTTTTTAATATCATCCTTTATTTCCAATCCCTATAAAAAAACTTGGTGGAATATATACCAAAGCGAGACGAAATTATATAATTGCCAAAACGCTTACAGTTTGTGTATAGCTACATTTCGAAAACTAATCCATTTTATATCTAAATAAGTACGTTATTCTAATATGCCAATGGTATACCTGTTACTGGAAGGAAAAAAAAAACATCTAAATTCATCGAGACAATAAGGACATAAACAAAAGTGCATTTTATGTTAGATATAAAAAATATCAACGAGAAATCATTTTTCGACAATCGAGTTTACATGGTGAATCCTATCTGGTTAGAAATAAATAGTCGAAAAGAATGAAAAACATATCGCCATTTGATATTATATTGAATGGATATTGTGTGATTTGTAATTACAACAATAATCCCACCAAAAATGTCTTTATTTTAACAACGTCAAATCTGAGCACATATCTAAAATAGGATCAATTAGATTAATTATTTTATTAAAACATCAGAAAAATGTATCAGTATTTATTAGATTTATTTTCAAGTCACTGAATAACGGAAATTATTATCTAACTTTTGTATAATGAATGACACTTCGATTAAAAAAGTTAGTTAAAAAAGTTAATACAGAGACACTTGTATAAATTTATTTAAAATCACCACATTGAAGTATATATATTTTAATGTGTAGGCACATATGCAATGTGTGTGTATATGCGTGTGTGTGCATATGCGTGTGTGTGAGTCTGCATATACGCGTGCATATGTGTACATATGCAATGTGCGTGTATATGTGCATGAGTGTGCATATACGAGTGTACGTATGCATATGCAATGTGCGTGCATTTGCGCGTGTATGTGCATGCGTGTGTGTGTTTCTGTGTGTGCGTATATGCAATGTGCGTGCATATTCACATGTGTATCTACATATGCATTTGAGTATGAATATGCGTGTGCGCGCGTGTGTGTGTGCATACACTGATGCCTTTATATATAATAGTGAATGCTGAACGTTTTCGGGCCATACAAGAATCACTTCACCCGCGAAAATCTGTTTGGCAGTTTGATTAGACCTTCGGGTCGGGCTGAGAATTTTTCAGCACCGACGTGGATATCAAAACGTGTATTTTTCAGAAAGAAATTATGAAATACGCACACACACACCCACACCCACACACACACACACATATGCACACAGACGCATAGACTCACATCGATGCAATCATAGAAAAACACGCAATCAAATTCATAAGCACAGAACGGCAAATTATCTTTTCGTGAATAACTTTGTATTTCGGAAACATGTGTTGATATGAAGTTATCAGTAAAAGTTAATTACATACTCACATGAGAAAGGAATGTCAATTTTACACGATGGTCAAGGGTGAACAGCACCCACCGTCTAAGATTTGGAGAAAGATAAATTCTTTCTACAGAAATGGTAATGTTTGTTTTGTTAAAAAGCTGTGTTATTGCAGGAAATCTATCTATCTATCTATCTATCTATCTATCTATCTATCTATCTATCTATCTATCTATCTATCTATCTATCTATCTAGTTATGTTCTATCCTATCCTATCTATCTATCTATCTATCTATCTATCTATCTATCTATCTATCTATCTATCATGTTCGATACTGCATATCTATGTATCTAGTTATGATCTATCTATCTATCTATCTATCTATCATATATATATATATGTGTGTGTGTGTGTATGTATATAATATATATATATGTATAATATATATATATATGTAATATATATAATATATATATATTTGATATATATATAATATAATATATAATATAATATAATATATAATATAATATATAATATAATATATATATATATATATATATATATATATATATATATATATATATATATATATATATATATTTAAGTGAATATCTATCTCTCTGTTCTAGTAGATATTTGTGTGTGTGCGCGGGCCCGTGCGTGTGTGTATGTGTGTGTGTGCGTGTGCGTGGCCGTATGTATATATTGGTGTATATATGTGATTTTCAAACGTTAGACACTTTGTTCCCAGAGGTGGAATTTCGAGTCTAAGGGTAGGAATTTTAGCCAAGTAAGGAAACTGAAAGGAATTTAGTTTAAACTATAAATCATAAGAATAATGATGAAAAAATTACTAGGTGACAATTCAAAATAGGAAAGGAATTGTGGAAAACTATGATCGTATTGAGAGGAATGTGACATGGGAATCTAAGAACCACACGCATACGCACACATGCACTCATATAGAGACCCGCCAACACACGCACAGACATCCACATATATGTTTGTGTGGTATGTTTGTGTGTGCGTATGACTGTACGCATATTAATAGATATAAATATACAAATATTTCTGCACACATAAAGATTGTACAAACTCACACACAAATCAGTCTATCTATCTATCTATCTATCTATCTATCTATCTATCTATCTATCTATCTGTGTACTTGTATGTGCGTGTGTGATTGTGTGTGCCTCTATATATGGTTCATGTTAGTGTGTGTATTGTGTCTACTTGTTTTAATATTTACATATCGTTTGTATTTGAGCATAATGTTTTCAGGTTCCAATATGGTTTGTGGAATAATTTGCCGGCTACGATTGCATATTTTTTGCAATCAATAGACTGAATATTGAGAGTAAAACAGGAATTCCTTGTTTTGCAGTGATAGGTAATATTTGCTCGAGGCCGAGATGCTCACTCGCAGGCTGGAACTTTCACCAGCTTCTTTTGCCATAATGCGCAAAGAACTAACAGAAGGGACATTGCCTCTACCAATCCGTGTATGTAAGTGACATATGTAGAACGCTTGTTCGTGAAATACGCGCGCATTTATGACCAGTTGCTTCATATGATGTATGAAGAATTCATTATTTCTTTTTCTATATACATACGTTCTTATAGTTGTAAGAAATATATACAGTAGATTTGGAATCTATTTATCTACCTACAGACATGCACTCGCACACACGCATACAGACAAATACACATATATGCTTTTTTGTAAGCAGTAAAACTATTAATCTTTGTTGCTCTCTGAAGCAGAAAGATATAAAATAAATGTTGACGCATATTTTAATAATTTTTCAACACGTTTCTTACGCTGTGAGTATTTATTGATTTTTTTAAATGAAATATTTATTCCTAACTAAATTACATTTAACTTTTCCAGAAACTAATTTTGAAAATATTTTTCACCGGACTTAAAAATATTTTGTTCCTTTTTTTTTAATTATCTTTTTGTATTAGTGCATAATTTCAACTGATATTTATTTAGTGAACTGATGTCATCAATTCATATGTTGACCATCTTAAATGCTAGTACAGTAAAACAAGACCGATTTCTAATATCGGAAGTGAGTGCTATTAGTCAACCTGAGAATTTTATTGAACTTTGTTTAAGTCACGCTTTTCAGAAATCTAAAACATGGTTCGATATTTTGCAGTCTGTTTGCTTTTCTGTGTATCTCTCTCTCTCTTTCTCTTTCTTTCTTTCTCTCTTTATATATATATATATATATATATATATATATATATATATATATATATATATATATATATATATATAAACTTTATTGCATTTTTAATTGAATGAATGAATGGTTTTAAATTTTCGAATATAAATATAGGTGTTTGCGTGTGTGCATATGCATATTACACCCGCATGCACATACACACAGACACAGACACAGACACTCACACATACATATATGTAGCTATACGCGTTCATGAATACGTATATGCGGATATGTTAATATAAACATATAGCAATACTGCATATTTATTCATATCTACAAGTACTCTCACGCTCTCCCTCACTCACTCACGCACATACACACCTATATATGTAAGTGCGTACGTGTGTGTGACTATAAATTTATCGCTTATTTATACTGATCTTCTCAACTTGGGGAGATTTTCACCAGTTATTGTAACAGGAAGAATACTTCTCTTTTATTATAGGTCTAACAATGACTTTAAATATAAAGATAGTGACTGTTGGCAGAGTTAAAAAAAAAAAAAAAAGAAAAAAAAAAAAGCCTCGTATGCTTTTAGTTAGAGAAGGCGAGTATAGTTATATATCCAAACTCTGCTTTTGCTCAGGAAATTTTCTCCCAATTTAAAGACAACAACATTTTAATTATGTTGATGAGCTATCAGAAAACAAAACGTTAACTTCTATACTATTTTAGAGAGTGTTATATTTTACAAGTATCCAAATTGCCAAGATAGATGAAGAATGTACTAAACACGAAATTCGATTTAACAGGATTAACAGAAAAAAATAAAAATTGAAATTAAAACAAAAATAAATGATGGTGTCAGATTGTTCTATGAGGGCATGTAACTCAAGGTGCATATCAGAAGGTAAGTGTTGTTAAGTGTGTTTGGGTGTGTTAAGTATGCCTGTGTGTAAAAGTGTTGTATCAAAGAGCAAATAAAACGTGGATGAGAGAGAGAGAGAGAGAGAGAGAGAGAGAGAGAGAGAGAGAGAAGTGAACAAAGCCGGTACGAGGAGATGGTTATGTCTTTGCCGACATGTTCTCGAAGATAACCGCTGTTCAATAAACTTTTAAAACTGTATGTTTAGCTTAGTGTTGGAACGGTGGACTGAAGTTTGTGAGGATGAAACTACCACATTTAACAGGAATATTTTGTGCGCTCACTTTAGTGAAGGAACAATTTAATTTCAAATTAAGCAAGGAAAACTCAATAGTTGACGTCTCAAATTTCAATAATTCGAAAATATGCGAAATCTATTTTAAATCTAAAAATGGCAAAATATCAACTTCCTTTTACGGGAAGCAATGTATATAATATATATGGACTTTTCTCAAAATCATCGCAGCAGAAGAAAGTAATGAATAAGAACTTTTTTCACTAAATTTAAAAAGTTTATATGTCAGAGAAAGAAAGAAATAAATAAACAGAGAGAGAGAGAGAGAGAAAGAGAGAGAGAGAGAGAGAGAGAGTGGGGAGACGAAGAGGCACAAAAATGCGCATGTGAGATGCGAAGCAACGTGTGGAAAAAAGAATGAGAAAAAGAGGCTCACATCGTTTGTTAATGCTTAAAACCATCTTCAGTAAGAAGTCATTCATTTTAATTTTTGTTTCCTTTTCAATATTTCCATTCATTTACCAACTGTTGCTGTTTTGTAATTCAGCCTTTAATTGTAATTTATATATATATATATATATATATATATATATATATATATATATATATATATTCCTTCACCGGTAGAACGACTCGGAATTTCATGCACAACGCAATATTCAGGTGTTGGGTAGAGACTGACTGTTACATAATTTAAATTTTAATAAAATCTGATTAACAGAGTACTGGCGCAGTCCATACGATATGTGCGATATCTTATATATATATATATATATATATATATATATATATATATATATATATATATATATGTACAAACTTATATATATGTAGATAGATAGATAGATAGATAGATAGATAGATAGATAGATAGATAGATAGATAAAGAGACATAGAGATACTAGATAGTGTGGCTATAGAAATCGAAAAAATCTCACACGCTCGATCACCGATATTTCTTCTAGAAATATAGAAAAATTTAAATATATATATATATATATATGTGTGTGTGTATGTATATATATATATATATATATATATATATATATATATATATATATATATGTGTGTGTGTGTGTGTGCGCGTTCATTATACATCAGTTTTCTCTAAATAAGATCAACAGAAACTAGTTAATTAATAATAATGATATCATGGCAACAAAATTATTTCATTATTTTAAGCATTTGTCTATTGTCTGAAAATATCAATATAGCTTGTGTGTGTGTCTCCGCGCATGTGCGTGCGCATGCTATCAAATGAATCTTGAAAAATCTACAAAATGAATTATCTACAACATTCTGTTTATCTAACACCTGTTAAAGCTGATTTTATTCTGACTCTTTGTAAAGGAGACATAACCTGGTCACTATTAAAATTCGTGCGTGTGTGCACGCGCATCTATGTGTTTATCTGTTTGTTTTTGTGTGTGTTTGTGCGTGTGCGTGACGAGATAAAAATCTGAGTGGGCATCGGATTCTGGCTGCCGACACACCAGAGAAGCCATCTCTCTGAGTCAGGTTTAAGTTCCTCGCTTTATGACAACAACTTCTGTTGCCGCTACTCACTAAAAATGAAATCGTGTAACTCCTGAAAAAAACACACGCACAAACATACAACACACAAACACATGCACAGACAAACACACACACACACACGGCGCGCGTGAGGGTGCACGCGCGTGTGCACACACACACACACACACACACACATACACATGCACAAATGTATATATTTTTCGACGCACATTGAATCGAAGTTCTGTTGGTATTGATTCCCGCTACTCAGATGAGAGAGTTGTCAACTATTATTTAAGGTAAACAACAGTTTGTCTAAGTTCAAAAGTTTATGTGACTTAAAACATATCGATGATGTCTAGATATTTCCACGAAGTTGGTGTGAGATATTTTATCAACTGTATGCTTTATAAGGAAAGAAAATTTGATGTCAGCTTTTCCTTGCTAAGTGTATGGTAACGAGCTGAGGTAGACAGTCTACGCAGTACTGACCCTCGCGGGACGAAATTCCATATTGCATCACTGATCACGATTCATCAGTACCCAATGATTATTCATTTCATGTTAAGAGCAACAAACAAACAAACAAAACAAAACAAAACAAAACAAAACAAAACAAAACAAAACAAAAACAAACACCATCTCTCTATATGCAGCAGAATGGACTGAGAACTGAAAGGTTAGTGCTTCCTTTTTCAAATAACGCATCACTAGAGCTTAGTCTGGCACAAGGCCGAATGAAAATAAATGAGTGTGAGAAGATTATGATGCGTCATTCTTCCGAGTTAGTAGAGCTACCTCTATTGAAAAATTACATTTAAGATCATTTTCTTTTGTTATCCGGGTTCGAATATCTATCACAGGTGTTAATGAGATTTACACAAACTTCTCAACCACTAAACAGGTCACAAAAACAGAGACCTTATTAGAGCGAAACAGATTTCCTTTTTGTTGGCAAGTGTAAAAAATGTATCTCATCCATTCGATAAAAGTACCTAGGTGTGGTAAAGCATACTTCTTCTAATTTCTTATTAATTACACTATCAAAAATTATTTGGGACATTATTTTCAATACATAAAAACAATGACATTATTTAAGAATTCTCTCTTTAAGTGCGAAAATGTATGTTTTAATTTAAATAGTTATTACATTTTGTTGTACAAAATCTTTCCGAAATTTTATTTTGTTTTTTACAAAGATTAAGTTGAAATTCATTTTAGGATTTCACCCACACCAATAGCCTTTCCTGTTCCCTGAAAAACACATCCCAATACACAAATACGCTTTTTGCACTGCCAGTATACTCTGATATCTCTGAACGAAAAAAGTGCATTAAGTACATATTTCTAAAGAATTGTTGGATTTTATTGTTAATTTTTTAATCTGATAACATATTTATTACTTTAAACGTTATTTTTAGTGAATACACGTATTTGAGTAGACGTTTCGATTTTTTAAACAGTGATTATTTCGTCTATCGGCCTGCGTCATCGAGAAAACTTAAAGTAATAATTACC
>OZ010576.1:75065659-75070659 GCA_963932145.1 Acanthosepion lycidas
GTCGGTCTGCTCGGCTGCCTGCCTGTCTGCTGTCCACCACCAGGCTGCATGCTCTTCCATATATCTCTTAAAACCCGACCTGAGCCAACGTCACTTCGCCAGGAATGACTGCAGGCCTGCCTGTAAGTGTGCCACTATTTTGTGTCTTCTGCTTCTCACTTGCCAACCACTGCCACTCGCTGTCTTTTCTCTTCTTCTTCTCCTTCTTCTTCTTCTTCTTCTTCTTCTTCTTCGTCTTCTTTTTCTCTAAAGCACTTTTGCCGACCTACCGAATTCTTCTTACACAACACCTACATGATGCTGATGAAGCGGCATCCGAACATTAATACTGCAGTCGACCACATGCAAACAGCGGCGGACGGTGTACATCAATCAGTAGGTGGCCCGATATATATATATATATATATATATATATATATATATATATATATAATATATATATATATATATATATATATCTCGGTACGTACATATGAATTCATCATGTATGTGTAAAGGTTGGCAATAATTAAGCATACACATACATCAGTTGATTACTATAGAAAAGATAAAGAAAAAGAAGAAAAGAATAACATTAAAATGTTATGCTTAAAAAATGTCACTGACTTAACACGTAGCCAAATTCTCATCTAATAATCCAAACAGCAAGACATATTTGAAAATATCGCATACAACGTAAAAAAAGTTATATTAACCTTAATACACACAACACTCACACGCAGAAAAAGAGATACATACAAAGATAAAGAGAGTGAGAAAGAGAGAGGGGGGGGGGAAGAAAATCAGAGAAGTTTCAGATTGTTTTCGCCTTTTCAAAGCAATATTTAATTGCCTTACAGTGATTATCTACATTTCTGTATATAAGACAAACATATTTTTTCCATTTTTTACACATTTGTTTTTCGCTGGCTTACTATTGTTAATCTATCTATCTATCTATCTATCTATCTATCTATCTATCTATCTATCTATCTATCTATCACAGTATGTTTATTATCTATCTATCTTGTACAGGTGTGCTTAATTACATTTACAGTTTTATTTTCGTGGACGACAACTCTTAATAGCAGTATATTTCAAACAATTATATATATATATATATATATATATATATATATATATATATATATTATGTATGCATACAAACAACACACATACACACACAAATATATGTTTGTATCTATCTATATACATGAGTATTTGATGTCAGTATAGTAACAAAAAATTCAGTATGATCAAATGTTTCTTATATGTTGTGTTTTTCTTAAGAGTAACGGTTAGAAGCTTTACAAAATAAATAGTTTTACAATTCAGTAAGGACATCAATATTACAAATGTTTCAGAAGTAGAAATATGTACTCTCCATTGTTGTTAAATTATATTAGTTTATTATGACTATATATATATATATATATATATATATATATATATATGTGTGTGTGTGTGTGTGTGTGTGTGTGTGCTTGTATTGCTTAACATTTGGCCTATTTATAGGAGAAAAGTGTTCCATATCGAACATAGAGCGTGTATCTATAAATATAGAATATCTATTTATCTATCTAGGCCGGTAGACGATATAAAATACTGTTTAAAATAATCGGAGCGTCTACTCAAGTATGGGTATCCACAAAAATAACGTTTAAATAAAAATATATTCGATTAATAAATTCGTTATTTCTTTAGAAATTGCTATCTATCTATCTATCTATCTATCTATCTATATATATATATATATATATATATATATATATATATGCTCACACACACAGAGAGAGAGAGAGAGATTGACAAAATCAGTTTAAATGACCAATATATTAGAATTTATTTGAAATCCTTTTTTGACCATACTGAAAACTTTTCAACACCTCCTCGTATATGTTTCTTTTATATATATATATATATATATATATATATATATATATATATATATATATATATATATATATATATATATATCGAGAGAGAGAGAGAGAGAAAGAGAGAGAGAGATAAAAATACATGCGGATTTTAACTGAGAGCACTCACACATATATACTGTTATTTTGAACATGAAACCTTTTATGCACAGCGAGGTACGATCGATATCTTAAGGAATTTGTTGTATATGCTTATGTGCATGTGTGTGTGTGTGTGTGCGCGGGCGTATTAACACAATGTGTCGTTGTTGGCTGGTTCGAACTTTCTGCAAGTATATATAATAGATACTTGATTGAAATTTCCATTGAAGTAAAAAGTTTTCATTGGGTTCATCCATGTATAATTCTTTGCCTCGGGAAATATCCCTTCTTCGTTAATATTCATCTATTATCGCTTATTTATTTATTTTTGTTTCCGTCTTCCTTAATTCGACGCGAAAGTAAATATTGGTTGCCTTGGAAACAGCCTAAAATAATACATGCAATGTGAGTTTGGCTCTTATCCCCTGTTTTTTTTCCCCTGTACGCGTCTCTGTCCAAATCCAGCAGAAATAAAACGATAATAAGCGAAAAAGAGTGAGTTATTAGCGAACAGTTTGTTAGCGGTAGAACTGAAAACAAAAGAGACATGCATATAAATGATATTTAATTTAAGTATCCAATGTAAGTAAAGATCTATATACAACGCATCCAGACATTAAGTATCAGTATTACTATTCTGTCAATATTATGTACATCCAGAGAAACGCTGATTGCTTACAAATGTACCAAAATGTGTAAAATTTACCAAAACGTGTCAAACGAATGTTTATATTAAAAATTAATTTACTTATTGACAACTTTATGACCTTTTCACCCAATAACGATAATGGGCATTGGTTACTCTCTTTCTCTCTTACAAACACACGCACACACACACATATATATACACAGGCGCGCGTGCCCGCACCCGAGCATATGTATGTATAAAATTGTTAGTTTCTCGTGTTCCTTCCTTCTTGAAACAAACTGGTTTAGGTTTCTTTATTTTTTTCTCTAATAATTGACACAATGTTTACTTCAAAGTAGACTCAATAGTTGGCTTCAAAAATTTTAATTCTTAAAATAAATAAAAAAAATAAGAAGAAAAGGAGAAGGAGCAGGATATATAGAGAACGTGTGTGGGTTCGCATATTCTTTTCTAGTAGCTTAATTCTTTGAAGGTATATACTTCCCTAAACACTGCAAGTCTGTCATTAACAAAATAGAATGAATTTGGCATCAATGTTTTTACCTCGCACCCAAAAACAATAGGTTGCGAGTATGGGTGGCGAAGAATCCAGGAATTGCTGCGTGTCAGAATTCTTCTGATCCGAAAAGAAACTTCCTTCGTCATTTTATGTTTCAACTTCTTTAGTTTGCGTCTGTTTCAATATACTTCATCATGTAGCATCCTTTTCTATCTATTTTCTATCTAGGAAAGTAACGATTTATGCGACAAAGTGTTTGTCAATGTAGATAAGTTTTTTTTGTGTATGTGTGTTGATATAAGGTTGTCTGAGTGCGTATCTGTGTGTGCGCAGTACACGCATTTGCCCATATCGGTACAACTTTTTTCTTTATCACTCTCACAACCAATTTTCCTATCTATCTATCTATCTATCTATCTATCTATCTATCTATCTATCTATCTATCTATCTATCTATCTTATATGTACAGACAAGTATGTCTGTGTACAGACATATACACAAATATATATTATATTGCATATATAGTGCGATAAATTCCGAAAATAAAATTGTGTAAATCATTGGTGCAAAGAGACGAATATAAATATATATATATATATATATTGAGCAGTTTATTTCATAAATATAGCACACCATAAAACAATATTTTCATTCATATATATATATATATATATATATATATATATATATATATATATATATATATATATATGCTTTTCGCATTAATGAACCATCATATATATCTGCGCACAAATGCACAGACACATATATCCAAATATATATATATATATACATATATATATATATATATATATATATATATATATATATATATATATATATATATATATATGTATATAGTACAGGTAATCGATCCGTTGGTATATAAACCGGGTGGATCCTAGTAATATTAATTATTAAAACTGATCCATAGAGAGCTCGATGTTTTTATTTTAACATAGCATATGTATTTAGGGTCTGATGATAGCCGCGCACAGAACGGCTTGAAATAGACTATATCTATGTTGAGATAATTTTTTGTTTTGTTCTTTTGCTCTAATATATATATATATATATATATATATATATATATATATATATATATATATATATATATATATATATATATGCAAAGAGAGATAGAGGGAGGTAAAAGATAGCGAACCCAAAAAAGGTTTGAGTCGAGAGAAAATTTGAAAAATAAAAAAAGTAAAAATATCTATACGTGTAGATAAATGACTTTCAGTGTAAATGAATTTCAATATTTAGAAATTGACGCAGGCATATATTTTTCATTATAGATAGGTATTTAACTTTTTTGTAACGTTATTCTCTATTATTATACATGCAGATAAATACAAAATCTAAGCTAAGAGGATTTTGTGTTGCTTCACTTATTAACAGATACATATATATATATATATATATATATATATATATATATATATATATATATATATATATAAAATGGACATATACGTGCATAGAAATATGTAAAAACTTATGAATTATCTCTCTCTCTATCTATCTATCTATCTATCTATCTATATCATTTCACTTCACGCGAGGCGATAATGCCACTAAGATTCAAGGGGCCACTCGAAGTGAAAGAAAATGTGAAAACTTTAGGGAAGAAATTGACAAAGGAAACCCAATCATAAGCATGAAACCGGGATACACCTATTCCAGGTAAGGAGTGTGAACCCGGCGACAGTCGACTCATCTCCTCTATCTATCTATCTATATATCTATATTCATATTGTCCTGTCTGTTCACATCTATCTATCTATCTATCTATCTATCTATATTCATATTGTCCTGTCTGTTCACATCTATCTATCTATCTATCTATCT
>OZ010576.1:75078159-75083159 GCA_963932145.1 Acanthosepion lycidas
CGGGGGAGAAGCTTACACGCTACATATATTCGGCAATCGATATTCTGAAGGAAAGCAAAAGACCATTTACAGAGTTATGTCTGCAGTTTTATAACTGTGTATATATGCATGTCGGATAAAGACTTCCGTGTCGTAAGAAAAGTAAGAGGAAAAAGCATATGGAATACTTACATTTTCTTGTTTCCTTCGCGTCATATATGATTTTTATCATCAACGCGAGATTCTATCTTTAATCATTATAATTATTTAGTGAGTAAAAATCGAAATAAAGACGGAAAGCAGATAAGATGTGAACTTGAATTTATTTATTCCAAACATTTTCCTTTACTTAAAACGAAAAAGTTTTGCACTTTAGATTTTGTTAAAGAAGCGTTAGAATGAATGAAGGTATCCTTACGCACACACGCACACACATGTAGAAGCACTCATAGATGTACAGATAGATAGACACAAGCACAAAGATATAGACACAAACACAAAGTCAAACACACAGACACGGGATATGCAAGAAGAATGTGTAAATGTTTTAGTCAGATCAACATCTTCTGGCCGCATCTACAAACGGGAAAAGCATCTATCTATCTATATTCTATATGGTGAGAAGGAACGCATGCAGTACAAGTATCGCATCCTGCCTGCCAGGCAACCTCCCTGCCAGGCAACCTGCCCGCAACTTTTGGAATGTTTGGAACCTTACACATCTATTTCTTCTACTTTATTGATATTTATAAAAATAGCCAGTGTATATCGATTTATTTTGTTTATATACTTACATGTAGACATGTAATAATATGTCTACAAAAGCACATATACAAGAGGCTACATGTTTGCCTTATGAACAATATGCACACGTGATATCTATCTATCTATCTATCTATCTATCTATCTATCTATCTATCGCTGTATGTACATTATCTTTCTATCTCATCACACGTAACCAGATGCAAACACAAATATTCATACTTATAAAATAAACATAGATAGGTAAAATTTAAATATACACTCGTGTAGGTGCAATTATATGATTTGTATATAGATGTTAATTTTCTTTGTCTTATTTTCTTTATTTATGTACGCGCGGTTTGCACCTGTACACGCACACACACACACACACTCACACACACATATATATATATATATCGATTAATTTTACATTAAGAATTTATTTTAAATAATTTCCGGCAACGCTTATATATATATATATATATATATATATATATATATATATATGTATATATATATATATATATGTATATATATATATATATATATATATATATATATATATGTATATATATATATATATATGTATATATATATATATATATGTATATATATATATATATATGTATATATATATATATATATGTATATATATATATATGTATATATATATATATATATATATATATATATATATGCCTGGGTGTGAGTGTGATTAGATAGATGTATATTCATATTTGCATCGATGCGAGAAATGTGTGTATGCACGAGTGCGCGCGTGTGTGTTTGATAACTATCAATTATAAATATATGTAAATAAGCATATACAAATGAATGAATGCATATTAATTTAGCCCTCCTCTTTGTTTATCGATCTTGTTGATAGCAGGTAATCAAATTATATACCTTTGTGGGTGTGCGCATGTATACATTGAAACGGATATATAAAAAAAGGAACAAGGCTCTAATATAAGGAAGAATTTGATTTATCACTCATCATTGGGTTGTTCCAGCCTTTTCCCTCTCTCTTCGATAGACATATACTCACACGCACAAACGTAGGCACCCCCCAAAACATAAATTTCTTGGTAAAATTTGAACTGCTATTTTTTCTCAATCTCTCTCTCTTTATATATATATATATATATATATATATATATATATATATATATATATGTGTGTGTGTGTGTGTGTGTCTGTGTGCGTGTGTGTCTGTGTGCGATTGTGTGCGAGGGAGAAGGTATGTAAATATACATATATATGTGAGTGGGGAGGATGCTGAATATTTTTCGGCCGAACCAAGAAGGAATATCCCAACCAATATTCCATATATATATATATATATATATATATATATATATATATGTATATATATGTGTGTCTGTGTGTATGTATGTATGTATGTATGTATGTATATATGTATGTATAACGCCTTGACAAACTGTAAAAAAGTTTTTATACTCTTTCATAAAGTTGTTCTTGATTGATACATACAAAATTTTCGCATATATATATATATATATATATATATATATATATGATTTTGAATAAACTCCCATTGTAAAATTACCTATATATATATATATATATATATATATATGCATATATACACACACACATATATATATATATATATGTGTGTGTGTATATATGCATATATATATATATATATATATATATATATATTATATCTCTCCAAATATAAAATTAACCAAATATATATATATGTGTGTGTTTGTGTATGTGTGCGTGTGTGTGCACATTCATATATAGTGTATCTGTTGCCAGTGAAACCCACATCTAATACATGTAAATAATTATTTAACCAAACATGTATAAACGTATCTGCTGTCATGTCTTCGAATATATTACAGATTTTAATTAAATTTTAATTTTTTGTTAAAAATTTATCTCCTAACATGCGAGCTTTGTGTTCTTGGAGCTGATTTGATGCAAAAGGACAATTAAGAAGCTAGCAATCATCTATTTGCTTACATACACGCACTGATGCATGTATGATTTCATGCAGATACGTCTTTCTCATCATTTGACGTTAGACACATTGATGAAAATGTACACGAAGAGATTCAAATATATTTATATCTACATTTTTAACACATACCTACAGATCTGAAAAAAAAAAGAAAGTTATTTATATGCACACGTTTTTTCCTGATGTTGTCTACTTCGAACAAGCTTTACGTAAGACGAGGTGGTATTGAAGAGTTTTCGGCCCAAACCACTTCCAAAAATCGGACCAAATGACCAAACACCAGGTTTCATTGGGTGGAGTGGAAGGTGATTCTTAATCGGACCTAGAATTTTCAGCAACCCTTTGTCATATTTTTCAGTTTTAATGGGGAACATAAACCCTTACATTATGCAAAAGCAAACAGGAGCACATTTAGACACACATATATGTAAATACATAGTCACCGATTCAAGCAGGTTAATTATAGCCGTCTTAGGTGTTCAAACGCACATCGTCGTACATTTTCACGAATTTGAAATGAGTTAGAAAAATGATAGTCAAAACGAAAGAAAAACAGATAATATTGACGTTTTATTAAAAACATAGGTAATTTATTCCCGAACGCTAATTGGTTGACGGCGAATAGAAAAATATATTTTTTTAAATGTACATTCATTAAATTATCTTACAACGTTCATAGATATATTTACGCTATTTTTGTATTATGTGTGAAAATATGCATACATAAAACCACACACACACACACGCGTACGCGTGCACACACACAGACACACACACATATATAATATATATATATATAAATAGAAAGTTTATAAGGCTATAACTAGTGTAGATATATATATATATATATATAACAGCGTAGGCAAAGAAATCAACGCTGCGAAAACTGATTATTGTTTAGGGCGCGAAATTAAAAGACACCATGCAGTTTTGACTTCTATATCTACACCCTATATATATATATATATATATATATATATATATATATAACACGAGTGCATATACACTTGAAAGGACACATACACGCGCATATATATACCTATATATATTCATGTGTACGTATACATGTTTAGATATATAAACATATCTCTCTCTCTCTCTCTTTCTTTCTTTCTTTCTTTCTTTCTCTCTCTGTCACACACACACACTCTGTGTGTGTGTATATATCTATGTATGTGTGTGTATATCTATGTATGTGTGTGTGTATGTGTATGTGTGTAAAAAATAAGTAATTCCTGCTACCATAACAATTGAGAATCTCTGTAAGTAGAGGAGATCAGGTTAGATAACCGATAAATTTATAGTCACACACACACACACACACTGTTTTATGTGTGTGTGTGTGCGTGCGTGACTATAAATTTATCGGTTATCCAACCTGATCTCCTCTACTTACAAAGATTCTCAATAGTTATGGTAGCAGGAATAATTACTTATTTTTTTTTATACACGAAGATGCCTTGTGGATGTAAGGGAAGGCGTAAGGGTTATCGGTGAGGAGATAAAATCAGTAAGCCGAGTTCAATTTCCAGTGAAGTGTTTTCCGTTCATTTCCACAAATAAACTTGTGAAAAAACATGAATCAATCTCTTCTCTCCGTACTTATGAGAATAGTAGGGTAGAATGTGCTCTGCAGATGTGATAGGGCAACCACTCTTAGAGAAAGAAGACACTAGATTTAACACCCCTGTCAACTTGTCATATCTAATACCCATTACTCACCATATGTGACAAACGTTGTTGAAATTCTGAACCGCCAAGCGAACTTACAATATATATATATATATATATATATATATATATATATATGTGTGTGTGTGTGTGTGTGTGTTTGTATGTGTGTATTGTAGGTATGTACACACTTACACATCAACAAATACCTATTCAGTGTATGTGTATGTGTACGTGATATTAGGGTTTCTGTACACTTTTTGTCAGACTTATAAGACTGTTCTTTTATCAGAATACAGTAGTGTATGAAAACATATACGATTGTAACAGCAAAAGGTTCACTCAGGTGGACGAGCGACATGCAATGAAAAAAAAATGGCCACAATTTTCACAACTCGCAATTGGGCTTGCCTTTGCATGTAGCTTTTTCGTCTTCTAATTCTAAGAAAAAAATAAAAAATACAACCTTATTTTTCCGCTCTATAACTTTTTATTTAATACTCTTCTACGTATTTGCTTAACTTGTTAGATATGCTGTTACAAATTTTTGATTAAGCTTGGTTTTAATATTCACTGAAATAATATTATTTCATTGCCTTCAATAACGTTAGTT
>OZ010576.1:75088159-75110659 GCA_963932145.1 Acanthosepion lycidas
AGAAATATGATTGAATACATTTTTTATAGTTTCTAATTATTCTGTTAATTCGTTTAGTATTTACTTCCTGGAAGCAAATCTTAATTTAAAATATTTTCAATATCAAAATATAAATTTTCTAAAATATTTGTTTTCATTAAATCTTTTAGTTTTTTTTTATATTAAAAAAGAAAGCTTAGAAGAAAGACATTGTAGTCGATAAAAATGGGGAATTTTCGATTGATTGATTTGTTTTACTTATCAATTCGTTTTAAATCCGAAGCGCTTTGCATCCCGAGAATCTTTTTATTTTGCGAGTGAGGACCGCATTAGCATTTAAAAAAAAATATATACTTTTAGAATAACAATGCTTTTTTTCTGGTTTTTGCCGATACTAAGTCCTACTATTTAATCCATAGTTGGGGGAAGAGATGGATTCATAGAATTTTTAAAGGTATTGGCGCGTAATTGAATGTAATGAAACCGGCTCGAATTCAAACTTGGCATTATGCTGTCTCATTCCAAGCCGCTCTCTCTTAAATCACCCACACACCCACAAGCACCAAAATAAATCTGGAACTTTATGGCTGAACTAAAAAACTAAACGAAATAAATGTAATGTCTCTAACAAGATATATAAATATATATTTTCTATCTGCATTACTTATATGTGTAAAATTATGCTTAATATCTGTCATTCTGAAGATAACTGAAAATTGCAAAAAGCAAAATGAAACAAAAAGTAATCAAATAAAATGAAATAAAAGACGTGATAAATCTTATAAACATTTCTATATAAGATTTTGATTTTATTGTCTTTTAAAATATCATTGACAACTATATTAACGGCCACAATGTTGTCAGAAGTTATACTGACCCTAATTAATATTTGAAGGTAGCAGTATCTGCAAAGATTTTCTAAAAATAATAAATATTCTCCCAATACAGCCAAAAACAGGAAATTTTATTTTTTTTTTTTTAAATAAAAAATACGTTAAAGTCGCATTAAGAAAACATTTTTTAGGGAATTCTTCAGTTTTTCTTTTACTTTGTCAGCAATTACATTATATGCAAAACACATTTGGCAAAAATTAAAGAGAAAAAAATCTTTGTGATTAATACAATTTTCATAGTCTTCGTGACATTGTAGTAGTTTAAATGTCAACAGAAAACGTTTCTTTCTCATAGCATTTGTCATTCAGACAAGCTGTGTTTTCTGATTCTGAATTTTAAGCAATATTACATAACATAGAAGTATGAACATTGGTATATATATATTAATCTATATTTATATACAACAAGTGCGCATACTATATACACACACACACACAAACATACGCATGTCATACACACACTTAAATGTGCATAAACTATTGAAAAAAATGTAAGACCAAAATTTACCTACATTCTATATTTTACGAGGAATGCTATGATTTAGGGAAGAATTCTCGGCATTAAACATGTGTACCTAGTAAAACACCTGCGTTAAGTAGATTATGAGTGAACATATTGCCCTGATTGAAAATATTCTTTCTTACCATACCTTTAAATACTTAAAAAAATACGCGTTTTATCGCTGGCATTTTATATGGGTTTCTTTGAAGGAAAGCAAATTAAGCTCATCCATTTTATATAAGAACCAGACTATAGTGTTTAGAGCCACAGGTAATAATTGATTCTGAAATCCAGTAAACGTAACACACATAAGTAAAAAAAGTAAGCAATATCAGTTCAAATATCGTCGAGGTGCTAATTGAGTACGAAACAATCACTCAAGTTGCAAATCTGAGTAAAAAGCATGGTTTCAAATTTTGCAGCGAATATCCTTGTCAAAAGATCTTTCTACAACTTAAGCACATGTGTCTACTAGTAAAATCTGCGATATCTTCCAAATATAAAATGTATGTATGTATATATATATATATATATATATATATATATATATATATATACATTTGCTTACATATATATATATATATATATATATATATATATATATATATATATATATATGTGTGTGTGTGCGTGTGTGTGTGTGTGTGTGTGTAAGCAAATATATGGATTATAGATCCGACAGTATGAAGAAAAATATACGGAAAAAACCAACAAAAATCCTAATATGCAATTATGCTGTTTTAATGTTAATATAATGTCAACGTCGGACGTTTCGGTCTAACAGCCCATCTTCAGAACATATTCATAAAACATAATTAACATTAGACCATATTCAATTCAACATGAAAAAGACGATGGACATAAGAGCAAGACCAATCTAACCAGATAACTTACCGTTTAAATATTTGTTATAAAATTCAGTTATCTGGTTGGATTGGTCTTGCTCTTATGTCCATCGTCTTTTTCATGTTGAATTCAATATGGTCTAATGTTAATTATGTTTTATGAATATGTCCTGAAGATGGTCTATTAGACCGAAACGTCCGACGTTGACATTATATTAACATTAAAACAGCATAATTGCATATTAGGATTTTTGTTTGTTTTTTCCGTATATTTTTCTTCATATATATATATATATATATATATATATATGAGAAAAATATAGTTTTAAGGTATGCTATATCTATGGAAAAAGTGTTCAATATCAGTGACAGAGCGTATGTAAATATAAAAGTGGATACTGAGGTCAACAGTGGCGACAGTCTGTTTTCTGCTTGAACACAATCTTTGGTGTTAACCTTAGTGTCCACACACACACACATATATAAATGTGTGTGTGTCTGTGCGATTTTTTCAGCATGCCCTCTTAGGCACGATATTACCTTTTTGAAAGAATTGCCTATTATACCCACCTACCATCCATCGGCATATTGATATAAGTGTATACCACAGGACAGAAAGTGAGGGTGTCGCTGTGCAACTTACTTTTCTGGAAATGAAAGACGATATATACTTCGATTCTACTCGTAAAAAATAGTACATCTATTTATTTAGTGGTAAATGATCTTTCCACTTGCAATTAATTTTCTTTGGTGAAAATACGTACAGTCAATTAAACTTTTTTCCGTCAGAAATAATTGAGGTTTAGCGTGACAAAAAAAAAAGTTTTACTTATACAGTGTAACTCGGATATAAGAGACCCGGATATAAGATAAACACGGATATAAGAGAGATTTTATCTGGTCCCAAATTAGAGCCATACTTACCTAAACAAAATAGACCAAACCCGGATATAAGAGAAACCCGAATATAAGATACTTCTTCTCCGGTCCCGACAACTCTCTTATATCTGGGTTACACTGTATTATACTTTGAATTTAAATTATATAATATTCTTCTATTATAGTAGACGATTTTACTTCATATGTTTAGATTTTATATATCTTATAAAGTTGAAATAATAGAAATGGGATGATAATAAATTAAGTAAAAGGTGTTCTAGTTTTATATTGCAAATTATATTCAGAGCCTTTGGTTTAAAACAAATAATTGGTTATTCTTTAAACTTATCAATTGACAAAGAAAATATTGGTCCCCATGTTTTTGTTACATATCTCTGACTGGATTTCTACTTCTAGTAATTTAAAATCTTTAAACGAACGCTCCTACTGCATATAAAATAGCTCGGTAAATATTGTATTAGTAATGAATGTAACATCTAGGGAATCATTAGTTTAATGTCGATGTGAACTTGTAGAGGACCATTTCTTTCCGTGTTTTTATTATTTAACCTTTTTTTTATTAAGACAATAATATTAAATTCTAAAAAGCTTTTTTTTGTCGGCTTTTCGTTTCTCATTGCATAGGTTTAAGTTATGGAGGGCATGGATTTAACATTTCGAAAGGAAATCAATTCCCAATGACTTGGATCCCCAACTATTGAATTTGAAACGGTACCGTCAATTCCATGTTGTATTCTTGACAAGAAATCATGATTCCTACGGTAAATAGATTGCAGTAATTTATTACATGGAGAGTGATATACAGTATCAACATGCATGGGCAGGGATTTACATTTTTTTCAGTTTAGAAATATTAATTACAATTAATTATTTTTAATAAACAATTTAAAAGATATTTTCTCTTTCGATTCGTTTGAGTTTTTGGTCATGAAATAATGCCGCAAAGAAGAGGAAACGATATATATATATATATATATATATATATATATATATATATATATATATATATATATATATATATATATATAGAGAGAGAGAGAGAGAGAGAGATAGAGATAATGATGACGTTGAAAACTGTAATTGAGACATTACATTTTACTTTGTAAACAGTTGTTGATAGTATCGATGAATAAGTTTACGTGAAACATAAAAGTTTTATATATAAAGAATCTACTTTATAATTAAAGTCAACATTTTATACTCATAAAAAGTCATGTTTGTAAATAAACTGTCAGCTTTTGATATGCACGTTATCAACATTTGTAAGGGGAGCACTGAATGCAATCAAAAAATATTTTCCTAATGGTAAGAGTATTATTTTGAATACTTAAAAAAAAATAGGAAGAATGAAAATGAAGCCTCAGATCAAAACAGGATTATGATTATACCCCTTTCATTTATGGTCCTTTGAGTATTTTTCAAAGTTCTTTCGCAGCGTCTGTGAAAATTTGCATGTGATGGGTGTCTGTAATTATTTGCTTTCCACTAGGCCTAAAAGTTTTGAAAGAAACATTTAACCGAGATTCAACAGGGAATGTAATGATCACCTGCTGTTTTTCGATCTTTTTTTCGAGTTGGTTATACTTGAATTTTTTCTCTTTACAATGAAATCGAACGTTTCTCTTTTTCTCTTTCTCTCAAACACACAGTGTAAAGTTTTCGGTTATTTGGGATTTAATCAGATTAAGGACATTTTGTCCCTTTGAAAAAAACAAAAACAAAACAAAAACAAACAAAAAATCGAACAGTTTCCTGCTCTAGATGTTGTAGGCCATTTTCGTGTTCGGTCATAAAGTGAAACTTAAAAGTGAGCATGTCAAAAAGTTAAGCAAATGATCAAGTATAACGCTGAAGTATCTATAATGGAAATCAAAAATCATACACGTAAAAATGTTTTCATTAACCACTGATTTTTGCATGATTTATCTGAAAACATTAAAAGTCTTTTAGAATATCAGACAGCGACTTTGCTGTGGAATCTGCGTGAAATTAACCGTTTTACGGCTGACACATATAATGCTTCTTTTCTTTCATGTGTTTGAAATTTTTTTCGGTTGATGTGTGAACTTTGAAATATTGAAATATTCATCTGTAATGAGAACCACAAGAAATAGATTTTCAAGACAAATTGACTAAAATATATTAGAAAATTCTTAACTGTCTACCGAAATCAGTTTCAAAGAGTTAGTACCATATGAGGCAAGTTTTATCAAGAATAGAAATTTTCGTTATTTCTCAATAGGACTTTTTAATATTTGCATTGGAATCTACATGAAATTATTTTAGATTTTTCTTATGGGCTTGTTCAACCGGAAGCAAGTCAGGTATGCGAAAGTATTTATGAGGAACACTTCATAAGAAGTTTGAAATTGGGCGATATTCATGTGAGTGACTTTTTTGTCGATGCTCGAAGAAAAAATTGGAGAAACTGTTTACCGTCTGAGTAAGACCACGTGATCATTTCACCCCATTTTGTACGCTGAACCTTTCCTAATTTTCTCAGAAGGAATTGCAAACTCTCTTGATATTTACTAAACTTAGGTTAGTATGGCAAAAGGTTAAATAAAGAAAAATATTAATAGTAAAAGGTTATGTTGAGCCAGTTTTTTCTTTTTGGCTTTGAAAATCAGCATCTGGAATTCTGGTTTTTATCTGAACTTGTGCCTGCACTTCTAGCGTTAGTGGGAAATACACAACTCTCTCAACTGTGAGGCATGCAATTACAAGGTTTTTTATTTAACAATTTTCATACATATAACAAATAACTAAAGTAATTGTCTTCGACTCTCACTGTCTTTCTGAGGTCGTCACAATTGATGATCCAATTGTTATGCGTTGATATGTGTCAATATGGCGGATTATACAAGACTTATCGTTTAGAAGAAAGAAAACATTTTCTTCCGTTGAAACCAATTTCTTTGTCTTTCTTGAGAAGTGCCAGTCATCACAATCCATATTGAAATTCAGACTGACAACTACTTTACAAACCTAGATACAAATATCCATAGGTTACAGAATATACATAGCAATAACATAATGTATGTGTTAATTCTGGCTGATACAGTCTTTAATAAACCTCATCAGTTCGCAAACTCCTATTTATCATTGGCCCATTGGCCTAACGTTAGAGACATTACAAAATGAGTGAATCGGGGCATAACTATTACGATTCAAATATACGAATAAGCTAAGCTTGACAGATTTTCTTCAAGTAAGTATTACGACAGTCGCTTAACAATTTCTATGGAGGATTATCGCGAACCAACAAGTGAAGATAGTTATTCATTGATTAATCTAATCAGTTCCGACAGCTAAAAGAAATTTTATACCAACTGAGTTTCGGACTGTGCCTGTAAAACTCATGATAATCAAGTGGAAGCTTATCAACTAACCTGATCTCTCTCTCTTTCTTTCTCTCTCTCTTTGAACTTTAACAATACTTTTTCTTGTCAGTATCATATGTCTAACCTTGTAATTTCAAAGCAGATCTTTTTAATATCTGCAGCGGCTTTTGAAACCTTTGAACTAAGAGTTTCGCTGTTCTATACATATTAAACTGTGCCGATAACATTTTACATTCAGCACATGCGCACTAGGCCGCTGAAAACTCTTGATTGCTCAACTGAAATTACAGATTAAAACCTAAAATTGCTTTCATTTTCTATTTACTCGATTCGATTTCATCTGAAAACAATTGAACGAAGAAGTGACGCTAAAGTTGATGCCAGGTGCTTGTTTGGTATCAAGAATACAATTTTACCTGTTAGATTCGGCCATTGTGCCACTGGAATTGATTTTTTTTCCATTGATATTCATCCTGTACAAGGCCCGGAAGTCACGTGAGATAGAGGGTTACAGAGTAAGAACCATAGTTTAAGCGGATATGTGGGAAAGATAACGGTTAATCATAGATTCAAAAAGGTTAAAATTGTAGTGATCAGGAAGCATCATCTTGGGAGTTGGCTCCACAAAGCAGCAGTTCGTTGGAAGAAGCTGCTCGATTGGAACCTACATCTCACCAAAGGAATACGAAGTCAATGAGGATAGTTTGCTACAATATGCGTGACATGGCGGGTCTTATCCGTGAAGATAAAAATTGGCTGGGGCTAATGATATAAACCTTAGTTATTTTGCCAGTCTTCAGTTTGTTATTAAAAGTTATCATGGTGTAAATTGGAGCAAATAATAGCTAACTTTGTATAACAATTAAGTTTCCAAATTATTATTATTATTATTATTATTATTGTTAATAATAATAATAATAATAATAATAATAATAATAATAATAATAATAATAATAATAATATTAGTTTGGTGCAAAAATAATGACGTAATAATGTCGTTTTTAACGTATTTTTAACGTCAAAAAACGACATTATTACGTCATTATTTTTGCACCAACCTAATAATAATAACAAGAATGTGCTCTTGTATGTAAACAGAATACATAAAAATAAAGCAACAGCATACCTCCTTTTCTGCAATCTGTAAGTGCAATTACGTCAAAGTCAATTACAAATACTATGAGCATGAACCATTAACTGTAACAGAAAACAATGAAGTTACTATTTTCTGGGATATGCCAATCCAAACACATTAAGCCAGTAGAGCTGATATGGTAGCAAAGGACAAGGATGAAAGCAGTTGTCTACTCATTAGCATTATCTGTCACCACCGAAAGAAACACCTTCTTAAAAACTACTGAAAAATCACGTCAAATATAAATATTAAGAAATAGAAATTGAAAGAATTTGGGGTATGAAGACCACAACAATACTAGTGGTAATAGGTACTTAAAGGGGTGGATATACCAACAAAATATACCAACAAAATTCTTGACCACACACAAGACATCCAGAAGAGCTTTCGTTTTTGTTCTGCTCACATATTGAGAATGTAACTCTATCAAATAAATCTATCACATATTCATAATATCCTCAAATTCAAGGAACTGACTCAGTTTCATGAATGAACAAAGCAGATAATTAAGGAAAAACCCTAAATAATAATAATAATAATAATAATAATAATAATAATAATAATAATAAGAAGAAGAAGAAGAAGAAGAAGAAGAAGAAGAAGACGACAAAGCAAAACATGCTAAGTAGTGGATTTCGCTGTTTCAGCAGACCATGGTGTAGATCTGAAAAAAATATAAAAGGAAAATATCTTGACCTTGACAGAGTACTGAAGACCTTGTGGAACATGAAGGTAATAGTAGCACTAGCCGTTATCAGTCTGTTGGGAACAGTCTCGAAGAGAAAGAGTTTGGAGGAACTAGAAATTCAAGGAGGAGGCGAAACAATCCACAAAACAGCAATAATAAAAACAGCTAGATTACTGAGGAGAGTACTGGAGTGTTGATGAAATTTCTTGTCATTTAATCTTCAGCATAAGTCACCAGTTACTACTAGTAAGAACTCTCTGAGAGTTAATAATAATAATAATAATAATAATAATAATAATAATAATAATAACTTGCCCAAAGCTCTTCTTACTAGGAACATCCCATATACTAAGAAACGTGCTATCAATTAAATGACAATTCTCCTATAGGACCTAAGGGTCATAGTTTGGACCCGGCTCTACAAGATACAAAGCAGGAAACATGACATACATAAATAATAATAATAATAATAATAATAATAATAATAATAATAATAATAATAATAATAGTAATAATAATAATAATAATAATATATCAAAGACAACAAAAACATAATGTGCTTTCTAACTGATATGGCGGTTTTTGCAGATTGTAATGTATCTTTGAAGATCTTCAAAAAAACTATTAAAATACAAAGATCATAAAGTGAAAATCTCAAAAATGTGGCACATGAGGACATCAATGATTCTAGTTATAGTTGGGGTCCTCGGATTGATCGGAAAAAGTCCCAATAGACTCAGTGAAGGAAGTCCTGGTAAGCCCAGGCCTTAAGCAAATGTAAAAAATTGTACTAACAAGTATAGCTCAAACATTACGAAGAGCTTTATCTATGTAAACTGTGTGTGATTTTTGTTTTAGAAAAATGCTCAGTGGAAAATGTCATGATGCCATTTCTGACCTTAGGTCTCTGGTTAGGACCTGGAAGAAAATCTGTATACAAAAGTAATCAAAGGAAATAATAATAATAATAATAATAATAATAATAATAATAATAATAATAATAATAATAATAATCCAATGAGATTTGTTATCACTTAGAGTCCAGTTAAAATCTCCAAACTGAACCTGTAGAAATTCCATAGCTGTTACAACTAAGTTTATCCATTATCCCATGCTTATGTTCCTCTCTGGTCTGTATCTTCTCATTTTCTCCCTTATCCCTTTTAATCTTCGTTGCCCGTCCATGTTTTTTTTTTATCTTCGTATAATATGGGTTAATTTCAGAAGAGAAAAAGGAAAAAAGAATACACAAATATTTTTACTGCATCCTATTTTTTATTCTTTTTCTCTTTTACTCCATTAAAAATCTAAATTTACCCAAAATTGTATGCCTTTTTATCTTCTTTTATACAGCCAGTAAACTGGATATTAAGAGAAGGATATTTTCTTTCTTTTGTTTCCATCCCTTCACACTCTATATACATACGCCCTTGTTTTTACATTTTCTGTTTTTTGTTTGTTTGTTAGAAAGTGAATCTCTCTCCAGTTCTGAAGGGCCGGAAATCAGGCAGGTACTACACTTTAATACTAGGTAAAAAAAAAAAGTCGCACATACAAACAAGTAGAATAATAATATAGATAATGATGATGATAAAGAATTAAATAGGATTTGAAATATTTTCCCACAGTACGAATAACGGTAATGGACCACATAAATTCTGAAGTAGGCTTTAACACCTGAAATGATCAGTTCCTATAAAATCTTCTGTGTTGAGTTTCCTATATGTTTCTAAACAAAAAGACAATAAATATATTTGATGTCACTAAAATATATAATTACTGAATCCATTTTTTTTTTTTACAAATGAAAAATTCTTGTTAGAGCATTAGCCTTTGTCAGTGTATATCGCCATCGTAGTGACAAATTTCTTAAGTTCTGCAGTTGATATAGAAAATAAAATTAAACACAAAAGATATCTGCTTGCATGTTTAGACAATTCTTTGTATAAATGGAATATAATCCAAGATGTATAACACGCTGAAATGACCTAATAATAACAGATACAGTTCACTATCGTAGTCAAAACTTTTCTATTTTTATGCATTTTTTTAGCGTTTATACTCTTGGAGAAGGTGAGTACCAAGAAAGTACCTGACTGAAAATGAAAACATCCGTTGCTTTGTTTTATAACTAAATTTGGTTGTCATAAAAAAGGTCATGTCACTTGTATGCTGACAGAATTATAAATCGATCTGCTGTTTTGGACATCTTTCAAGACATAAACCGGTACACAAAAGTAAATTTAGAATTTGAAACATAAAAAAAGGTTCTATCAATTAATTAAGAAGAACGATAGCAATTAACATTATGAACTATACCTGATAAAATTGGCCATGACACCCCTGAAAGTATCTGATTAAAGAATATTAACACTAATTATTTTGCTGTTGTTTAATTTGAAATCTGCAATTTCTCTTGATGATACATGAGCGGAAATATCCGTTAATTTATACAAGTATAATTACCTTGATTTTTTTTTATTTGTATTTTTTGTTAATACTTTAAAAATTGAATCATTATCAACGCAAACTCTGACAGAATGATATTACACAAACTATGTGCATCCATTTTGTTTAATTATTTAACCTAAGCAAGGCGATAATGCCATGAAGACTCAAGGAATTACTGAGAGTGAAAGAGAAATGAGAAGAGTTAGGAGAAAAAACAATAAAAGAAGAGGTATCAAGAAAACAGAAGATGGTGATTGGCATTGCATTTAAAGTTTTGAAGATTCTAGATGACAGTTAAGCAAGAAACCAGAAGAGGGTTTCACAGGTGAGAAGTGCTAGTAAAAGAAACTATCATAATAGAACATACGGTTACATTTAGCAAAAGTAAAACGGTGAGACGTAGTTTTGCCAATTTAGTTGTGCGCATAAATCCATGCAGACGAGGAACAAAGGAAGAAATCTCATCAGAACAATTACTATGAAAATATGTGTAGAAAAGACAGAGGGAAGCTGCATCACGGCGATGGGAAAGTGATTGATGTCGAGATGCCAGGTAAGGATCAATTACATTACAGACACTTCTTTGGATTTTGTCAAGAATCTCGAGATATATAGCACCAGACCAGATATGGCAGCAATATTCAAAGAACGGACGAATGGTAGATTTATAAGTGTTCAAGATGGATTCTGATAAGAAAGATTGTCTGGCATGACAGAGAACCATCCTTTCTATCACCAGTCCAACAATTGATTCAAGATAATTTCAATAATACATACTCAAAACTACACGTTAGAGGTCATAAATTAGATTGGTGTGATTATAAAAACTGAAATATTATGTTTTTTTCTTAATGGGTACAAATGATAGTGGTGGTGGAGGGGGAAAATTTTTGTTATTATTTAAAAAAAGGATTTTCTCTTCATTTGACTCAGTTAACAAATTGTATTTATAATGGTAGAGATCAACTGACCTTAGAGGCCTCTTCTCGTAAGACATTAATAACCAATCAAAGTTTTTGGTCTTTTCTGTCTGCATATAAAAATATTAGGTATTTTCGAAAGTTACCAGTATCTTATTCAGTTAATTAAAAAAAGAGGGTATTTACTGTGTTTAATATTCAGTTAAAAAAAATGGGGTTCTGGAAAGTTTTCCACGTATCTATTAACTTGTTACGGTTTTAAGAAATACTATTTTATATTTGGGATGTTTACGACAAACAGATAAATTGATTGTAGCTGAACAATAGATGTTCTCAGCATAAATTTGATAGCCTACATTTGGGATTTACTTCAAATTGTACCAAATATGTTTTTCAGCATAAAAAAGGTTCTTACAGCCACAGAGACGGGAAATAAATTATATATGTTGATATTTATGGGAAATTTCATAAATAATAATAATAATAATAATAATAATAATAATAATAATAATAATAATAATGAATAGAGAAAAACAATGAAAATATATTGAAGAGTATGAAGGCTTCTTTATACTTATTAGTTTCTCTATCCGTAAATTTTATGCCATTAAAACAAACATTTATATGCAATTAGCAAGTGAACATTGCGACGATTCAAACGACCGTCTTGAAGGTAAGTAAACAAGTAATATATCAACTATGCCAGCCTTTTGCTGATTGAAAACCACTTAGTTAGGCAAAGTGCACAGATACAATACTGATCCTAGGCAATGGGTCAGAGGGTGCGTATATCTTCTTTGGCACAAGTATCGAGTCACCGTCATTTTCTAGAATATGTTTTTATTTCGATAAATATCTAACTATAGACTAAGAGGACTATCTTTACACGCAACCGAAGAAGAAGTCTATGATCGTGGTTTGCTATCAAATGCATCTTTTGTGGAATGTGTTATCAGCTCCACAAACACGCTGAGTTCGAATTTTAATGTATGGCAGTAAAAAGAATCGAATAAATGTGATACTAACCACCAACAATTTCAATATGTGATCAGCAACAAATCTGATCTGTTTTTTTTTTCTATTTTTAAGCGTCAATGTCTGTTCAAATCAAACTGCTTAAGCCCACTCCCGCTTCTCAGCCATTATTTTATAAAGAAGTACAAGAAAAAATGAATTTCTTAGAAACTTGCTACCAATAAGAATGCCTACTTAGCTCCTAGAAAACTTATGTCCAATCCCTTGGCCAACAAAAGCAATGAAGAGTTAAACTAATTATTTAATATACAAAGCCTATTTTTTACCAAGAGGTCACGATTATGGGACACTCAGTGAGAATCAAATTCAACTAATACTATTTTTTGATGCTGATCGTTTAACAAATTGAGAATGACATTTTTTTTACAAATAAAATCCCAAATCCTTGAGACTAGTTCCATTTTTTTTGAAGCAACCCTTTTTGATTGACCAGTTTAATGTGGCTCGGAAATAAGTAAATACTTTTCACCATCCACAAATAAACCCTTCGCCTTGGTAATCACTTTTCCTAGTCGGACATTGCAATCAAATATCGATGATATGCTAGAAACAAATAAAATGTAAGCAATGTATTAGTAATGAAGTTATTCTATTTTATTTGAAGAAACTATTTCGCTTCAGTTGGCTGTCTTAGTAAACATAAAGGCATTTAGTAGATATATAAACAAACAGAAATAAAGTTAGTAAGCATCAGAGTTTATGTTCTCTGTATGTTCAATTGTTGAAACACTGAAGTGTAACGAAATGATTTTTCTCTTTTTTTTGTATGTTATTCTGTTAATATATTTTCTTTATAATAAAAACCAGTTTAACAACAGTGAAAGTGACGTTCAGTTGAGTGATTTGTTCAGTAGGAACAGAAAAATGATTCATTTTAATAGCTCAGTTGGAGCATATACTGATGGAATATTAGTTGACTATGTCGCATGATGCCGGAAATTTCATAACCTTTCTTCCCGCTTTTTTTGTAACCCCAACTTCTTGAACTGCACAGAATGCGCAGTCCACCGCATGAAGTACTTTATGAAATGCCTCGCAAACTTTGCTGCTATGAGCCTTATTCAAAGACTCTATCGACTACAGAAATCTGATCGAAGTGTTTGTATAAATACGCGCCTTTTTCTAATATCGTCAACATTGGCTCGTATCAATTTCATAGATGAATAAATCTTACACAGTTTCCTGATAATAAAAAAATATAACATTACAGCCATACTAAAACCAGACTCCTTTTATTGATTAAAAACTTACATATTTAGACATGAAAATTATTTGGGCTCAACAACAACAATATTGCTTTCGTTATTATGATCTTTTTATTAAATCTCCTAATACTCAACCATTGGTTTCACCTGACCTCAACAAGCAAATAAATTTCTGATGTTTTTCTAGGCAATCTTTGTCATTTCAAAATGTGTTTTAGTTTATAAGACATACGTTTTCATGGTATATATCTCCTGTTTATTTTTTCCTGTTAATTGATAGAAAAAAATCCTGTACCTGGAGAATCGCTGAAAAATATTATCTGTATTTAATATAATTTTCATATTAAATATAAAATTTAAAATATTTTCTGTATCTATATAATTCTTGTATATTATTAGTTTTCAAGCATTTCAACACAGCTTACATTCTACTTTAGTTATTTCTTTTGGATAAAACTCCAGCCATCAACAGGTGATTTAAAACTCCAGCCATCATCAGGTGATATAAAACTCAATTAATCAATGGAAGTGTATCATTTAAACAATGTGCATTATTCAGGCTTTAGACAACTTTTTTCGACTTATCAGTGTATAAATTTATTTGTCATAGCTTAGTCTAGTACAGGGCCACACTACTGGAATTCTAGGTGCTGATCCAGCTATGGCCTATCAAGTTTCCTAAACATCACTTTTTGGAGTACGCCATGTAAATCTATATGCGTTTAAATTGATACGTTTTTAAAAAAAAAAAAAAAACTATTTTGAGAAGATGAAACATTTTACTGCATCAAATGTTTTATAGACAGTATGTACAATCTTATTATATCAAATGTTTTAAAGACAGTATAAAAATCTTATTGTACCAAATTTTTTATACAGTGTAACCCGGATATAAGAGCGTTGTCTCTTATATCCGGGTTTATCTTATATCCGGGTTTGGTCTATTTTGTTTAGGTAAGTATGGCTCTAATTTGGGACCAGAGAAAATCTCTCTTATATCCGAGTTTCACTTATATCTGGGTTTCACTTATATCCGGGTCTCTTATATCCGGGTTACACTGTAGATAGAATATAAAATTTTATTGCCTCATATGGGTATTTTGGTTTATAAATACAGCATATATGTTTTATATACAGTATATAAATTCATATTATTTTAATTTCTTACATGAAGTGCTGCACATTATTCATTTTTGAATAATATTTCTTTCAGGTTGATTTTTATTGCAATTTATACGATCTTTAGTGGGCACGGCAAATACATATTCCAATAATGCATAGGGTAGCATGTAACGAAAATGAAGAATAAACTTTTCATTGCTCCGTTGAATAACTGGATATGCATGGACCATATTCGGTGTGTATTGCAAAGTCCTCGCCCTGAAGAAGAGCTCGAACCGTCCCGATTTTGTGGTTTAGCCATTTCGATTCTGAAAAGTGTGTCGGACCAAGAACTTTTCAGCACACCTACTTTTGTAGATATTTAGCTCAGTACTTGAAAAAAATCTTTTGAATTCTTTCTTCCCAAGGAAAAAGAATAAGATATGCAACCTCACCATCCTGGCATATACAATGATATTTTAGATCCCCTATCGGTAATGGACTGAATCCTTTTTTGTGCAGGGGCGACAGGACGCGTAGTTCAATGTGAATCAGCATGACTTGATAATAGTCAGTCGGGAGAATATCGACTGACAAAGACTTAACTTTTGCAGGTCGAAGCGTTCAGCACAAATAATAGACACATCCAGTAAATAAGAAATTACAGCGAGCTTTGGAAACTCTTTATTCGCAAATTACCATCAATCAATCTGCTTTTCCTTTACAAGTCTTTACTCATAGCGTGTATAGTTATTACATCCTAAAGTACATGACAGTTTTTGATACGTCTCCCTAAACTGATGACTACCTTGTATTCACCAACTGGGAACAAATATTCATGTAATTAACTGACTATCCTTGCTCCTTCCTACTGAAAAGCCCAAGTCTGCCTGTCTATGTTATCCAAAGTTGCATTCAAGACAGAGCGATTTACTTGATCAATCAGTCATCGATATCTAATCAACTCCAATCAGCAATCACTGGTGTATAATACCGTATCATTTACCTTATGACGACTTCTGTTACAAAACTATCTTCTCCCTCCAATATGACCTGGCAAAAGCAGCTACGTTTATAGTAAAGAAAAAGATCAACACTTGAAACCACAGGATATCGACAAAATGAAGGTCACTTTAAGCCACGACAAATACATATTCCAATAATACTTTTTACACAGATATGAGCAACTAGTTACACATACGCAAGTATATATGCAGAAATGACGTCGTTTCATTAACTATTCACGAGAAAGATTTATACTAATGCCGAGTTCCATTAAGCACACTGGCAAATTAAGGGTAGCGAGGCAAAAATCCGTGATACATTTAATTTACGATCTTTTCCAAATCCCTAAACGGCTACGTAGCACAAGTCACTTATTCTCTTTCTCTCTTACATACACACACATACACACACCGCGCAAACAGATATCTATCTATCTATCTATCTATCTATCTATCTATCTATCTATCTATCTATCTATCTATCTATAGTCGAATAAGGAACAAGTAGGAAATCTTTATAAACAGCTACATAGCATCACTCACACATTCTCTCTCTCTCTCTTACACACACACACAAACACACACACATATATCATTGAATAAGAAACAAGTAGGAAATGGTCATAAATTTGACATGTTTCGCTATTTAGTTTCATGAGAAATTTTGAAGTGGCGTAATTTGGACAATTGTTTCATTTTTTAAATTCGATGTTGCGTTTGTTTTTATTGATTGTGTAGACTCCATATATATGCTGGAGTTACTGTTATGTCTGTTCCATTATTTAAATTCTATGTTTTATTTTATTGGTTGTGTGGAATGATGTTACATGTATAACTTATAATGTTTGTATCTTTGTTTAATTTTTGAAAGGCTTAGTTATTAAAAAAATGGGTAAAATATAACAAATGATGGAGCTTATATTACACATATAAAATTGTAACATCTGCATATATGTATATATATATATATATATATATATATATATTTATATATATATATATATATATATATATAAAGACATATCACATTAAACAATTTAGACAAGTTTTGTCTACTTATTTTTAATAGGATCCTCTCGTAATTACGGAAAAGTTTCTTAATATCCGTATTGAAGGAAGAAAGAAATTATCATGTTGAAGCATATTCATTTTATTCCGAGTACTTTCGACATTAGAACAAAGCCGTCATCAGGGTCTTGTTTTTCTAAGACAAAATTGTTGTGCTTATCTGAGAATTAAAGTTTTACGTGTGAAGTGAAAAAAAAGCATGTAATGTACAATTTTCAAATTTTATCATGTAGACATGTATGCAAACATCAAGGGAGATAACTAAGTTATTAAAATATCTAAATATTTTTAAAAAGAAAAAGCAATTTAAAACTGTTAGTTAAAACCTAGATATTTTAAACTATATACCGTAAACATTTTAAAACATTTGTGCAGTATTCGAGAGGATCCTATTAAAAATTTATCTAAATAATTTAATGAGACAGGTATTAATGAAAACATGCTGCCAAAAATATGCGCAATATATATATATATAAGCTATATATATATATATATATATATATATATATATATATACAATGTAACCCGGATATAAGAGAGTTGTCGGGACCGGAGAAGAAGTATCTTATATCCGGGTTTCTCTTATATCCGGGTTTGGTCTATTTTGTTTAGGTATGTATGGCTCTAATTTGGAACCAGAGAAAATCACACTTATATCCGGGTTTCTCTTATATCCGGGTCTCTTATATCCGGGTTACACTGTATATATATATATATATATATATATATATATATATATATATATATATAATAGTGGACATTGAAGTAAACACCCAGGTGCGATAGTTTGATGCTAAACGCAATATTCAGGCCATATCGATATATATATATATATATATATATATATATATGTGTATATATATATATATATATATATAATTAAATTTTTACATATATATATATATATATATATGTATATATATATATATATATATATATATATATATATATGTATATATATATATATGTATATATATATGTATATATATATGTATATATATATATATATATATGTATATATATATGTATATATATATATATATATATATATGAACTTTATATATATATATAAACTTTATTTGCTCTTGAGTGCGCCGTATGTGTTTCGGCGAAAGACGCTTAAATAACAAATCAGGCTTGACTTGATAGTTGGGATATCCAATATATATATATATATATATATATATATATATATATATATATATATATATATATATATAATCGAATTTATTGTGGCAACTTGCCACAATAACTTTTCTTTATATATATATATATATATGTGTGTGTGTGTGTGCATATATATATATATATATATATATATATATATATATATATATATATGTGTGTGTGTGCATATATATATATATATATATATATATATATATATATATATGTGTGTGTGCGCGCGTGCGCATCGAAATCTGTGCAAAATTTGCAAATTCTTCGAATTTCAGACAATTAGTTCGATAGTTAGAAAATGGCAATGTCCCTGCAGTGAACTTTGTAAATATTCAAATCGCCTTTGATCAATTAGAATTAGAAATAATATAACAGTTGATTTGTATTGAGATAAACGAAATAAAGTAAAGATAGACCTTAAAATTACTGGCATAATCCACAGAAATTATGTTCGGTAAACAATATTTTTTTTTAGTATTTCCAATAAAGGATTTTACACACACACACACACACAAACACACACACACATATATATATATATCAAATTCAATTCAAAAATCAAAATATTATCAAAAAACAGTTAAATTAATGAAAAAGCGCTAAATATAATTTAAAACACAAAACAAAATATACAGCAATTTAAGACATAACATATTTAAAAAACTTCGTTCTGAGTATGATGATAAACTACATCTGGCAGCAAGGCCTCCAACTGAGAGTTTTTTTCGAGCGCGGAAAGTCATCTTAATTGGTGTTGTTTCCAGGTCCACCTTGATTCGGTGTGGAAGCACCTGTTGGGAGGGGACCCATTTATGGGAAAATAGTCCACACCTAAACAAAACACTATGAAAGTATAAAAAATTATAGTAAAAATTCCAGCAATTCCAGTTATATATATATATATATATATATATATATATATATATATATATATATATATATGTATATGTATATATACTCCGTTATAATAAACACATTTTTAATATCTGATATTACTAGGATCCACTGGAGTGTATACCAACGAATCTATTAACTGTACTATATATATATATATATATATATATATATATATATATATATATATATATATATATATATATATATATATATGTGTGTGTGTGTGTAGGGGGGTGCGTGTGTGTGTGTGTGTGTGTGTATCCGAATGTAATGGGAACGAAATAATATATAAATTTTAACGTTCACAGCATTAATTCAAAAGAGAGTGGAACAATAATTATATATTTTAATTTTTTTCATATAAACAAAAACAATTTACTCACTACAAAGATGCAACCTTGTTTCGGTGCATTTAGTTGCATCTCGACTGGTGAGAACCAAAAATGGTTATGAACATTTCTGTTTGTCAGCAAGTCACTTCCTTTTTTTTCTATTTGTTTGAAAACAAAAAAGAAAAAAATGAAACATTTTAAGAGGGGACATATAAGGGTAAAGAAAAGATAGGAACGGCAAGCTTGTTGATAGCAGTTTGGTAAAGGATTGTTGAGGTGTTTTCTTTTACGATTATACGTCCCCTCTTAAAATGTTTCCCTTTTTGTCTTTTTTTGTTTTCAAACAAATAGAAAAAAAGGAAGTGAAGTTCCACGAGCGGCCTGCTTTCAAACAGAATTGTTCATAACCATTTTTGGTTCGGTCCAGTCGAGGTGCAACTAAATGTACCGAAACAAGGTTGCATTTTTGTAGTGAGTAAATTGTTTTTGCCTATATGAAAAATATATATATATATATATATATATATATATATATATATATATATATATATATATATATATATATATATATAAGCTATACGCAAAAAATTCTAGTCTTGTTTATTAAAATTAGTTAATTAGCTAGTACATATATTTCAATGACCTTAGTTAATGTCCCAGAAATTTTAGAATTCCATCTTGGTCAATCTATTTTCCTTTCAAGAAATTTTTAAATATCTGGCCAGAAATGTTGCATTGATCAAAACATTATAATCTACTGACGCTACAACTCGTGAATATGCCATGAACAATTTTCTATACAAACTTTTCTTTTTTACTATATCCACAAAGCAATATATATACGAACGTTGGTCATACAGCAGGTGGCTTTCTGGCTTGTTTGTCCTGTAAATGGCTATTTTTCTTCAATTGATGCATCCAAACTTCGAAGGTGAAAACTAACATTCTGCAGTTGTAATTATACCAGACTTCAGCAATTGGTAATCTAGTTCGCATTTCATATCCTACCGAATAGAGAGCAATTTTCTTTTCCGCGAAACTTAGGGTTTAATGTTTCAGACTGTCATTTATCTGTAAAGGTTTTACAAATCATCCTTTTCAAATTCTTGAATTCTACCTCTGTGTAGATTGTACTTCGAATCAAATTCACTTTTTCGACTTCATAAACAATTCACAATATATATTATGTTTCTAACCAAACTCATCAGTCATCTTCGATTTGCTTGTTACTTTGCCAATCTTAAAAAAAGAAAATACGCAGTGATGCATGTGCATTTGGTTTAGCACCATTTTTCTTGTGTTTTCTCAACACAGGATAAATAAACACTGAATATAGAAAACTCAAGACTTGTTTTCAACATGTGCGTGTTTTTTTGTGTCTTCTTTGTTAATCCTTTGTGTGCATATATACGCAAATATTTATAAAATCAGAAACAGGTGGGTGCTTGTTTTTGCATATTCCCCATTATTATTATTAATAATCATAGTGTTATAATTTATGTTAGATTTAATGTTACTGCGCAGGCCTTTAAAACGGAAATATTTTTTTATCAAGAAAAAAAGTCCTTCAATGTTCTTTTCGGCGAAGTATATAGCAAAATTCCGACAACACAATCTGAAACGCACCCCTGAAAAATTAGACGTAGAAATAAATGTATGAATATAAGATTTGATGAGAAATTTAATCATTTAATTTCCTATTTGTGCTTCAAGTATCATAGAAACGTCATTACTTTGATTAGTTTTTGGCATAAGATTATTTTAGGCAAGGATTTTATTTCATTTTGAGAACTAGAATATTACATTCTTGTATTTGAATGGATTGAAGACTTTTTAGCTCTGTTAGAAGTAACTGCTTGAAATAAATAAAACAAAAGATCCCAGAAATCAAAATTGTTTTTTTGGTACCCATGTCATAATATCTGTGTCCATGAAGCTATGAAATAGACATTCCCTTTGACTGAAACTGTGGCGAATTTTCTACTGTCATCAGTGGTCGGTGTTCGAACTTAGGTAGAAAGCAGAAATTCGAACGCTGATTTTCTGGACAAGAAATCCAGCTTCACTTGAAATATCATTGCAACACAATCTTCTTGATCTTTTTTCTCTATATCTGTGTATAACCTGAGCTTAAATATACATAAATTCATTAATAATATTATTAATTCTTCAAACGATTGACATTGCTATTTAGTTGACAAACTCGGACAAACATAACTGTTTATATATTCTAGAACATAACACAGGAAATAAAATGCTCAGAATTGAATTTGAGAAAAACGTCCAAGTAATTATGGGCAGAACCTAACTTGCGAGGCGCAACTGGAAGCATTTTTAGCATTAGGGTAAAAGGTTTTAGTCGAAGCACACGTATATTTACATATTTGTCTCTATTTTTTTTTTAACTTTTCAGACAAATAAATATTTACGGTTTATTATAGTTATAGAAACAGAAAGAGATAGCTGAAATTTCTGTGACACATAACGTAGAAAAAGGGATTGGAGAATTCGACACTCGTAAGCCATAATGAAGGCAAGAGGGGCGTAGGAAAACAGCGGATTAGCTTATCTAATGAGCTTGTGTACATGCATGGCAGATCAGGAAGTGAAAGGGATAGTAAGATGACAAGAGTTACAAAGGATAGGAAGTTGTGAAGGACCATGATTGTTCACATTCTGAAGTGATACGGCATATAAAAGATGACAGATAATTAACATTTCATTCCTTTTATCTACAAGGAAACTATTTCGAAATATAAACAGTAGAAAAAAACGGTAACTTAATTTTAGAGAATTCAGAAAGAAAGTTAAAATCATTCCTATTCACTGCAAAACCTGCAAGCTGGTGTGGGTGAATATTGCAACATGTTGCTGTGTGTATTTGAAAAGATAATAGTAGATGGCCTTATACGCGTTGTCTCCTTCGGCACAGAGTTCACTTTGGATTAATGGATTCAATTGCCTTAAAGCCGACTCTGATTATACGCAAATCGTTTAAAATAGAAAGGAAATACTAACCTAA
>OZ010576.1:75115659-75118159 GCA_963932145.1 Acanthosepion lycidas
AATAAAAAGTTTAGTGACTGAGTTGGAAAATAAATCATTGAGTTTTTTGTTATTTATATAAATTCTATCTATCTATCTATCTATCTATCTATATATATATATATATATATATATATATATATATATATATATATATATATATATATGTATATATAAATATATATATATATGCTTGTGTGTGTGTAAAAATTAATTTTTAATTTATTATAAATGTATCGATAATGAGAAAACCCGTAGTCAATTGCTGAAACCTCCTGACGAATAGACCGAGTGATTACAAAAAGTTGTCGAATATAACATCAATCAGCTAATTGACAAATTTCATATGTGTTAATTCGATATATATATATATATATATATATATATATATATATATATATATATAAATGTTAGAAAGATCTTTTGCGTGTGAGCGCACAAATATTACATTAATCCTAGGCAGAGGACCGGGGAACGGCCCTTTGATATTTCGAGAACAAAGATACTTTGATCTTAGGCAGAAGTGCCATGCCATTTCATACGTAAATAATTCAGTAATTTTTTACGGGTACTATACTATTCAAACAATATTATACTGATGAATTCCACGGTACTTTCAGACACACTCGAAAGGTAAGTAGAAGAGGCGATAAGAGTTGAGTTATGTTGGCAATACAAGAAATTCCATTTTTCAATTAATATATTTTATGATTGATTCATCCTGTTTATTGTTTATGCATATGGACGATTACTCAGTTCATACAGAATGTTAATTAGAGAACAAAACTCAAACTTTATAGATTGATTTGTCATTTTCTATCTATCTATCTATCTATCTATCTATCTATCTATCTATCTCAAAATGGAAAGATATTTACATAATTTTTCATACTGCATATATCCTTGCACTTTAAAATAGTTACTATCAGCGAGTGAAACCGTGAGGGTGGCAGTGCATCAAGTCCGTTGAAGAATGCAGCCTCACCACTTTAGGCTTGGGGAGCATTCCATGGTATTCAGCTGATGCTGTAACAACTGGAAAGTAGTTTTTTTTTTTTTCCTGCCTTTTTCCTTAACCCTATGTCTTGGAAAGTCAATATACATTGGGAGATAGAAAAGAGATAAAGTGGAAGGAACTCACACACAAAGAAATGCTTTCTACATAAGATTAAAACATGTGGACAACAAGGCTGTTCCGCACAATGAAAATATTTTTTTGGCATTTTAGGATTTTTAGGAATTTTTAGGATTTTAATATACGACACGAATTTAAAAATAATTTTCTTTCTTATTTTGCCAAACTTTATTCGATATTTTGTATAATTTTCCTAAGCAATTAATACAAATGTATTTCTTCAACAATTGACGCGCCAAAACATATTCGTACATTTTCAGATTATTCTCTCATATTTATTGTGGCAGTCAATTAGAAATTTCCATTTAATAATTTATATCAATTCAGTTACAATTAAAATCCAACGTATCAGTTTGTTACATGTTTTTGTAATTTATTATATAAATAACTTTATTTTGCAATTTGAATGTAAGTTATTACCCAAAATTAAAATTTCACATCTATTATTATTATTATTATTATTATTATTATTATTATTATTATTATTATTATTGTTGTTGTTATGATTATTATTATTATATTTAATATCCGCTCCGACACTTATTTAGGCCAGGTTATGATGATCATATATCAGCTCCTTTATTATTATTATTATTATTATTATTATTATTATTATTATTATTATCAACATCATCATCATCAGCATAATTATTTTTTTTTTTCAAGAAGAAATTTTTTTGATTCTCTCGTCAACAACAGAAATAATAGCATGAAAGTAAATCAAAATGAATATAAAAAATTCTTTGAATTTAATCTTCAGTAAAATCTTTCCTGGAATATTAATATTTTTCTATTCAATTAAAAATCGTATCGCTTTATAGCACATTTTCCCTAAATTAACATTTTAAAATTATGAAGATTTATACTAATATGTAAGATTAAATAAGAACTATAACATTTCATATGTGCAACTCGTGTGTTTTTTCAATGGAGAAATTAACATATTTGTTTATCAGTCAACAAAAAGATGATGTGCCTGACACTGATGACATTGATATTACTGATTATCACTAAAGATTGCTAAAAGTACTTGGACAAAAAGATTAAGATCTTCGGAGAATTTAACCTGGATGTGCAACAACTTTTCAGTAAAATGGAAAAATAGCGTAAAAGATTAAACAAGCAGACATTATTAACCGATTTTGATTAAAACTTGTTTGCATATTTCTCTCTCTCTCTCTCTCTATATATATATATATATATATATATATATATATATATGTATGTATGTAAGGGTATGTGGGGGTCGGGGGTCGTTACATACTAACATACACACAGAACAGAACATTTATATGAGGAAGAGTTGAAAAGTTTTCGGACTGACTCATTTCCAAAAATCTAAACAAATGATAAAACATCAAATTTTTAGGAGAATAGCTTCTTGGT
>OZ010576.1:75120659-75123159 GCA_963932145.1 Acanthosepion lycidas
CGTAAAGTGTGGGCTGTACTTGTCAGAACAATTTTTTGTATCTCCTTGAGGCATGGGCTTCCAGGGATCCCTGCAATTATTATTATTATTATTATTATTATTATTATTAAAAGTATACAAAGCACAAGAGAAGGATAATATTTGAAGGAAAATGTTTATAGGCTAGAAATAATATTAGGTTGTGTTGGAATTAAGAGACTCACATATAAACTCCAGATTTTAATTGGTGCATTAACTCATAGCTTCACGTCTGATAATGATGCGTGGGTTTTAGAATTCATTATTATTAATCTTCATGTAAGAAAATGTTCATAAATCTAGGTGAAGCCTTTTAAAGAATAAAATCGTTGATTATAGAAGCAAAATTCAACAAGTATTTTCCTGTCAGATTTATTAATATTCATTAATGTTAGTCAAGTGGAATTAGAAAACTTATAATTGGGATTATTTAATAACAATCTTATTCAACATGCAGATACAACATCAGAACAATTTGCTTGTTAGAAAATAATTATATTTCTCAGTTTTGATTATATAATGATTTGCTATATTTTATTTAAGTATATTTACGCTTTCTTCAAATCATATATATGTGTATGTGCTGATATAGAACAATATATAACGATATAAATATATAATAGAATATTTCTTACCATTAAAAATCTCTATTTTTGAACATGAATCTTGTAATAATGACAAATAGTTTTCACACACACACACACACACACACACACACACACATGCAATTTGACAGTTTTACGAGAAAATGTGGCAATCTTGGAAGAAAATAAAGTAAAAATCATAATTTTAACTTAGAAGCTTCAGAAATTCGTGCATTAACCTTTGGACATTCATAAATATCTTTTTTTTTATACCTTTCTTTTATATTTCGAACATTTCCCTTTTTTATTGAATGCATGTAAACTGGATAATTACGAGTTAATAGCAAGATTCATTTATGGTAAATTCAAACTTATAAAAAGTCAAATAAAAATTTCTTTACAAAAACCAATAACTGGATTTATTTGCGTTTTTCTATTGTTATACTTGAGAGAATATTCTTATACCATTTTCTCTGTGTTGTCATTCTGTCCTGGGCTATCGTCAAAAAATTATACCTGAAAACTATTCTTAAAAATGGCATAGCGAGCACTTGTTGGCATAGGGCAGGTATAAAACACGAAGATGGAGACCAGAAAATTAGAAATCTAAATCTCTGAAGGCAAAGCCATCAACCACAGCTCATGAGAGGGAAGAAAATGAAATAAAAAAAAAAAAAAGTAAAAGTAAAAAAAACCTTGTCTATAAACCAGAATTGAGAAAGACTCCTTTCGCTTCATTCTTTATCATAGCATATTTGCAGTATATGCACTCGCCAGCACACGCACCCGCATACATCGTTGTCTGTCTCCTACATTTTTTTTTATCTCTCTCACCCACGCCTACACAAAGACATGCACATACATATGACGCTTATAGAGGGGACTTCGCTGCAGAGCGCTGAAAACGTGAAAATTTTATATGAAGTCGGTGAGATTCATTCCTAAAAGATTAAAAGTGTGTGTATGTATATATATATATATATATATATATATATATATATATATATATATATATATATAGATAGATAGATAGATAGATAGATGAGAATATTTTTTCATGCATTATGTTCTTGTAAATCATTCGATACCCATGTGGCACAAGTTGCATTGACAAATACGCTTATATATGGACACACGTACATTTATATTAGTAATCATTATAAACTCTGGCCCATGCCAAATAAAATAAATTTGTTCGACAATTTGGAACTTAATTAACAAAATTCTTTGGTCACATTTGCCTGGAATACTCAAGATAATAATTAAAAAGAAGAGACATGACAGAATAATCGAAGATGCAATCGATCAGATCTGCTATTTTTGTCTATTATTTTATCTTGTTTATAAAACACCATCATTTTAGGTGATAATACCCAAATGGAACAATATCTCTGTTGAGGTCATTATGTAAGGAATCAGCCAATTCTGATTGAAGATATCGACTTTAAAGAAAGTATTTGCTTATATTCTATGAAACAGTTCTATAAATTTAAAGATTAATTTTCTTTCAGCAACCCACTAGTAGGATTTGCAGGTCTATAAGTGCACACATTAATTAGATGAATTATATGTTTATATGTAATTATATATACTAAATGATTGAAAATCGTCCAATTTTTTTCAGAGAAATGGATATTTTTCTCATTTAGAGGTTGGGTTTTCTGTAGCTCAAAAAATACTTGACCATTAATACACTTCCATAAACTCTGGTCACCATTCAAAGTACATATGCATATAGACACACACACAAATATACATACATATATACATTAAAGAGAATAGGAAAGAAAGATGAAATGACGCAGTGTTACATTTGTATGTAAATATTTTCTTTATATTAAATGCAAAATAACATTTATTTTTCTTTTATTGCATTAAATTTGAAAGACATTCTGTAG
>OZ010576.1:75130659-75175659 GCA_963932145.1 Acanthosepion lycidas
AATCAGACTTCGTAATATTAAGTTCCATGCCATAGTTTCTAGTGCCAAATTTTGGAAAATTAAAGGCGGAATACCCAATATAAAACACACTGGAAAATTTAGAATCAACTAATTATTGATAAAAGGTAAAACAAAAATGGTCAAACTTTACTTATATCAAGTTGTGTATGTGTTTGTGCATATGCATGTATGTGTGCGTGTTCTCTATTTTAAAATCTTTCTAATTAATAAAATAATATTTTAAAAAGAAGAGTCATTCCACCAACAGTCAAATATAACAAAAATAAATAAATAAATGCCCAGATTGTCTGCTGGAGAGGAATACATTCAGTTAGAGCAACATTTATGTTCGTTTTGGCATATATTATTACATGTGCATGGAAGATATTTTGTCAGCATTGCAGTCTGCCGGGCAGTGAGATAACTGGGCAAAATTATAATATGTCATAGAAAAAGCAGTGTCTTGTGTTGAATCGATATGCAGAGTTGGCAGAAAAGGAAGGTATGCCCTCAAAAAGAAGACGATGAGATGTTTGGCGGGAAGGATATAGATAGAAATAGAAAAGCAGAAGAAAGGTTGAAAGGCAGAGAAGAGAAAAGTATAGATTGAGAAAGAGATAAGGAAAAGGTAATGCTAAATAGACGTAGTATAGTGAAAAGAGATGTCATTATAGATAGAAACAAATATATAATATATATATATATATATATATATATATATATATATATATATATATATATATGTATGTGTGTGTGCGTGTGTGTGTGTGTATGTGTATATATGTATATATGAATGCAATGAAAGCGGGAGAGGAAGAAAAATAGCGAGGTGATTTATGCTTGTCGTGCTGTTGTTGTCCGCGGTATTCAGGTAGCTCCGTTTTGACCTGCGTTTCCGGTACGGATATAGAGAAACATGTCGAGCTATATTTGCCCGGCCCAGCAAATATTGACATCAACCTAAGCGAGATTTAATCCTAATTGAGAATCACTTCATTACTTATTTTTATCTAATCGCTTACAAAGAACAGTGATATTATCCAAATATTTCCAAAATGACTAATTCTTCACCCTTTGTACATATTTCTTCATATAGGAAACTTGGAAATATCAAGTTGAATGATTTCATTATGAATCAAGATCGTGTAATCTTTTCTCATTTATAAAATTAAAACATTAATTTATTAATTTCTGTTCGGGTCAACACACTGCATAGCTCTGCTTCTTTTAACTGACTGCAGCACATTCAATTGGAAATAGTAGAGGAATTTACAACAGTTTGACAATATTTTTATATTTAAACAATAAAATTAATAGGAATTAGACAAAGCATCTAAATTTAAAAAAAATATTTTTTGTTATATTTTATTCATTTAAATTTAATTTATCCATAAGCTTCTTAGCTTTATCAAACGATAAAAAGTTTTCACCTCGATAACAAAAAAAAAAAAAATTAAAAAACCTTCCTATTTGTTCCGAATTATGGAAGTAGGTCGAGAACATTTCAGCACCTTCTCATATGGCTTAACATATGGTAACGGTGTTGCGCACCTCGACGTGGTGTAATGGTTAGCAGGCTTGTCTCGTTAAATCTGTTACGTTAGTGTAGGGAGTTCGATCTTTACTAGGTGCTCCATACTTTCGGCTTTGCTTAGAAAATCAACATATGGTAAGAGTAACGTTAACCGTTTCCCTGCAGGAAACATTCGTCTATCATTGATCGAACAGTTACTGTCGGTTGAAATTTATGAAATCTCTATGTTAAAGCAGTTTTTTTCCGAAAATTAAACTTATCAAGTCAACTAAATGTTATAGTTCTTACTATTAGGTTGGTGCAAAAATAATGTCGTTTTTTCACATATGCTACTATGTGAGAAAACGACATTATTTTTTGCACCAACCTAATAATACTAATAGGAAATACCTTTTCAATTATTTTTTCTACATGTGCTAACCATGTTTGTTATTGCCGCTGTTGGAAGTTCTCAAGTGACATAGTTTTTGTTATTCGGTAATAACACAACTCTTTATCAATAAATGCTTTTTACAAAAAACAAAACAAAAAAAACAAAAACAAAAAAAATAACATAAAAAAAAAACAAAAAAACTGCGATGCAAAATTTAATACTGAAATATTTTATGGATTTTTGCAATTGCCTTAAAATATAACGGCAACTTTTATGAACAGAATTAAATTCATAGTTTTTTCTCTAGCCGTAGATTTTGCTATAACAATTGCATAATTCTAGTAATGGATTTTATTTAATAACCAAAGTGAAACCATATTAAAGAGGAGGACATTTTCAAATATGTCTGTGGCAAAATATTAAAATAGCCTTGTTGTAAATCTGAGGACACACTTTGCATCTCTTCAATAAAATGTAAATATCAATTTATTTAGACAGATTCAGACCAGGGAATAGAATCGAATCAGTAAGTCACGCCATAAAACAGTGAAGTGACGACATGACACTCTCAAATCCGGCTTTAGAATTGTTGCACTGACGTACTTATGCATCTTTTTCAAGCTTTTCTTCTCTTTTCACTGATGATTTGAGAAATCTATTCGAAATCGTTGTCTGGTATGCTTTCAGAACGTTATATTTGTTTAATCAAAGGCACGAGGCTTTAAGATTCAAAATTTGAGCAACTTTTATATCAGAAAGATCTACCAGAAAATAGGTCATATGAAAATCTATGCTGAAAATTGATGCAGTTAACATTGTAAATTATAGAAGATAGACACGACACTATACGAATTATTGTGAATGCGTCAGATGTTATTGCAAGAATTGATTAACTGCATTAAATCTTGTACATGGAAGATGTCCCAAAGCTCAACGAACAATTATTAGTAGATAATGATAGTAATTTTCCATAGATACAAGGTGTGTGTTGGTGGTAGTAGGGGGAGAAAGAAAGAAAGAAAGAAATAAAGAAAGAAAGAAATAAAGAAAGAAAGGTGAATCTTAAATTTTTCTTATGACTCACAAACGATGATGTCCTAGAATAATAATTACTTATACTGATCAGGGTCAAAAGAATTAATGTTCAGTAATAAAAATCGGACAACTTTGTCAATTTGCTCCGATATACAAACAATATTAATTGGAAAAACTGATTGATACTTGGATTCGGTTTATCTTGGGACGTCCCTCAGTATCACAATTTCATCATAAGTTGAAAATATTACGCTGAAAAATCATGGATTAAAAAATAGGTTTTAAAATCTATATTTAATCGAACCAATAAAAGCTTAAGTGAACCATTACAGCGAATAAAATAACAAATTGATACAAATTATGTCGTTAATTTGAATGATATTATCAATGCTACTATTTTTCTTGAAATTCGTAACCTTTCAATGTAGAAAATATTTATAATTATCAATGCATTACAACCAACAAAAAAAAGCTTGCATTATCATATGTAATAACTTCTAAAACAACTTTAAACGTACATGGCCGATGTCCAATTCCCGTTCGGTTCGTTATATTTACTAAACGCGAAACTACCCTTGAGAAAGGTTTGAATCTGCTACTTTTTCCCACCAACTCTTAGTTGCTTAGTAAGACTTGTATCATTAAACCATTATTATCTCATATATATATATATATATATATATATATATATATATATATATATATATATATATATATATATATATATATATGTATTAAAAAAAATGGGACATATTTAGATTTCGGTATTAGATAGCTCATAGAAGCTGATATGCCGCTAAACGAAATCAACCAAACAATTCAAACGTTCATGGTAAAATAAAACAGAATATATGTATACAGATGAGTGTCCTCGGCCTGCCATCTTACCCAAATTTGACTAAATGATCAAAGATCGGAATCCAATCTTTGTCATACTGAGAAGTTTTCAGCATCCTTCGTAATTATATATATATATCTCACTTCCTCACTTCGTTAATTTTACATATGCTTGATGAGGTCCGTCAAAAATGTGTGAATTTCTTTTCATTTTTCATTTTTCATTTCAACCTTTGGAAGTAAAGTCTGATGATCCAGAGCCCTGTTAAAGGGGTTGTGGTGAAATAACTTATTACATGGTACCTTAAAGTGGTCTGTTTTTATTCAAACATATCTGCTCTGAATTTTACATTGAGCTCTCCGGATATCATCCTCCTTGGGTCTACCCATGCGGATTACCTAGTTTTGCATAAACTATATATATATATATATATATATATATATATATATATATATATATATATATATTATATATATGTAATATTAGTGGTTAATATAAACATATATATATATATATATATGAAATATATAAATATACATACACACACACACACACACACACATATATATATATATATATATATAAATTTCCAAGAGGATAGAATCCAGATAGAACTCAATGTCCAGGACAGAGTAAGAATATATATATATATATATATATATATATATATATATATATATATATATATATATGTGTGTGTGTGTGTGTGTTCTGAAAAAATATTTGTTGATTTGATTAATTACATTTTACAACCATTGTAGCCTATATATCTTTGTGTCTCGATGTGATTTCTCTACCATTGAGAAAATCCATCAGGTACATCCATATTTCAAGCAGCCCTTTTATTATATATTCAAGAAATTTACTCCTGACTTTTAGTTTAGGTTATCCTTCTTTTTTTTTTTTTTTTTTTTTTGTCAAAGTGCTTCATCTGAATATTTAATACGAGAAGCGGTTGGAATAAGAATGCGCCAGATGGATTCGTTTCCTCAAAATAATAATCGTATAGGATCGCCTTTTTAAAACTCAATGATTATTAGAATACATTTGGACATTGGATATTTCAGTGGAAGGAATTGACAAAACCAAATTTTTGTGGAACGATGTACAAATAAGTACTAATTTCAGAAAAGAAAAAAAAAAATTTCCAAAAATGTTTTCATTGCCAGAAAGCAAACCGAAGTCAGTCATGTGACTTGTTGCTCTGGATGACTTCTGGTTGTAAATGCGGTAGGGCTTGATACATTTCACCATTATTTCCAGCTAAAAGACAAAATATTTGTGTGGGTTTTTCCTCTTAAGAGGCAGCAGCTGGTATAAATTAGCGATGAAGTTCTTAAGGCTGCAAATTGTTCTGTGTACATTAAGATAAGAACTAATTTGCATTTCGAGTTTAGTGAGTTATTTTGGTTTATCTTAATCTCTTGATACTAACCCTCCGCCTCCACATATATTTTATCATCCCCTTCGACACTATCACGCATGCACTCTCCCAACTCACACATGAAAACATCTCTGAAATATATACATAAATGTTGGAGCTAACACATTGTTTCTCGAAATATTCCGATCAGTATTGAGTGAACGTAATCTGCGTATTACTCTTTGATCCCGATTAAAGAATTTTGCTCAGAATGGATTGTTTTATAAAAACAGATTATTGCAAAATTCAATCCATAAACACGCAAAGGATAAACTCTAAACATTACGGATCATATTCTAGTAATGGGACGCGTCATATGAAGCAGAGATAGCAATATTCTTATGAGAATACAATTACATCGGAATGATTGAGAGGAAAGTGTCCTTTTCTTTTAAAAATATTTGTGGGTATCTCACTTTAGTTATATGAATAATTTCTCATTTACGCCTCTCCGGTCTTTTGAACAGGAGTAGAAGTTTGTCCCATATTTCGCGTTTAGAATTGGTTTTCTGGTTCCTTTTCAAGTCTTCTCATTCTCTTTCACCCACAATAGCCCCTTGCGCCTTCATGGTGTTGTCGCCTTGCTTGGGGCGAATTGATAAAAAATTGTGATGGTACGTATTTTGAATCGCAGCCATTTGCCATTTTATAAAATTATTTTTTTAATTTAACTAATACGAGAACTTTATGAGAATCGTGGTTAATAGATTGAATGAATAGGAAAATGACTCTTCACTTGGGAATTTATTTCTGTTTAACTAGTATCTAATAATAAATCTCATCTGTTTGACAAAGTTATCACTGTCCAATTGACAGCTTTACATTTCAAAATAATTTTTTGAAGTTATGATCGCATTAAATGTAAATTCTTTCATTTAAATTTATTAAATAAACACTGTAAATTTCATGTAAAATCTCGATTTTAATCATTTATTTTCTAAATGTTTAACTAAATGACTTTTATTTTTACTTATTTTTGCAGATGTGATGTCATCAGTGGTGAAGTCCTACAAGTTATTTTTAATTTATTCACAAAACAGGAGGATAAGAATAATATCCGAGCAGAAATGTACGTCGAAACAAAATGAATTAAAAGAATCAGTATTTTATGAAAGGTTTTTAGCAATTGCTTGAATATATATTTTTTACACTGTATATATGTATGTATGCATGCATGCATCTATGTCATACGGTATTTCTACTGTCAGCGGGTGGGGAAAAAAACTGGGTCTCAGTGGGACTAAATCGTCTTGTGAAAGTTCAACACATTATATACCTACTGCTGCAATCTACTTTTGAACAGGAGTAGTGGTTTACCATTTGTCTCCTGTTTAGGATTGGGTTTCCGGTTTCTTTTAAAGTCTTCTGATTCTCTTTTACGCCCAGTAGCCCCTTGTATCTTAGTCGCATTGTCGCTTTGCTTCGGGTGAATTGATTAAAAAAAAAAAAAAAGAAAGTGTTTTACGTTACCACATTTACACAAGAGATTTTAAGTCCCTACCAGAACTAAAAAGCCATATACGTCTAAATTAATTAATCGGTGGCATTACTCGAGTCGCAACCATTATGCATGTATGTATGTATGTATGTATGTATGTATGTATGTATGTATGTATGTATGAGACCCGATTTCGAATCTCACTATGGTCGATTTGTCAGGGAGGTGATTTCTTGATTATATCGGTCTTGGGTGGAGATTTCAGCGCGGGGAACATCTGGAAAGTGCTTGAAAACCATATCACGAATTAACCCAAGAATTGTGAGCGAAACTGGGCAGAGGGAATCGTTTGGAAGCCGTCGGTGGTCGTGTTAGCACGAAGTCACAAGTCATCGTGACCGAGGGTTTGAGCGTGCTGGCCTTGGTAAAAAAAAACAAAACAAATTGACCTGGCATCTGTAATAGGAATTTGCTTGTATGTATGTATGTATGTATGTATGTATGTATGTATGTATGTATGTATGTATGTATGTATGTATCTATCTATCTATCTATCTATCTATCTATCTATCTATCTATCTCTATAAGTTTGTGAATAGCAAAGTTATTTAAAACGGCGTAAGTTTTAAGATTATTGAACCAATATTATAAAACGTGTATATCTGATCTTGGGTTTTCATTTTTGTTAAAATAATCTTTCATATTCATCAAAATGTTTTTTTAAATATTTTTTTAACTGGCAGATTTACTTACTATTCTCAATGAAAACATTAAACCTTGGACCATTTAGAAAAAGAAAAGTTTAATTCTTTTTCATAAAGAACAGAGTCTTTGTAAATCGCTTCATTTAATTTGATATTTACTTTGAACTTGTGCCAAGACTCGTTTGTGTTACTTTCAAAATATTTTCTTCTGAACTACACAGAAAGTAATAATTTTGAATAAACAATATTAAAAAAAATTGTTTATGTTACTTTTTAAATCTAAAGATAGGATATTGTTTTGTAAGATCAGTGCTTTTTTTCCTTTTTAGTAAGTGATCCAGACAAATCTCAATTAAAAAAAATAAAAAGCAACCGAGGTTAAAATCTGATTGCCACTGTTTTAATTTCCTACTTGAACTCTGGTTACGACAAGATGGATCAGAGAACTGCGGTTTCATTGTGTGTGAGCCTTGTTGGAAATGGACGAGGAATGGAGATGTGTTTGATCTTTTTGATCGAAGTTGTTTGCAACCGATAACAATGAATATTGAACAGTTGAAAAGCCAGGAAAAAAAGAAAAAAGAAAGAAACGAAATTATGAACGCAGAAAAGATAAACGAAAAACAAAGATGGTGTGATGGAACGGATGAAAGAAGGTAAAGTAAGAAAATTCTGATTTGAAAAGGATTAAAATCGAAGATTCTTACTGAAGTTTTTCAGAGAATTGTTGTGTCATAGAATTTGGGGCCAAAAATGATGACAAAAGATATATGGTAATAAATTTGTAGAGTTTGAGACAAGACAGGGAAATAAAAAAAAAATTAGAAGCGAAAATGTTAAGTCGAAGAAGAAAAAAGTGGATGGCGATTATAGAAAGAAAGATGAAAATGACTATAAAAGATGGATGACATGAGGAAGAATAACAATAAAGACGATGAGGCTGTGAAGAAGAAGAAGAAGAAGAAGAAGAAGAAGAAGAAGAAGAAGAAGAAGAAGAAGAAGAAGAAGAAGAAGAAGAAGAAGAAGAAGAAGAAGAAGAAGAAGAAGAAGAAGAAGAAGAAGAAGAAGAAGAAGAAGAAGAAGAAGAAGAAGAAGAAGAAGAAGAAGAAGAAGAAGAAGAAGGTGATGAAAATTTTGGAGAGAAGAAATGTTAAATTGTTTTGAAGGTTTGTTTCAAGAAAAATGACTGTCAAGTTTAGAGGACGGTGTAGATTAGAAAGGCAAAAATTGATGCACTGGCTCAGCGATTGGCTATGTGGCGATGTCCTCACTGTGGAAGGATAAGGATGAGACAGGAGAAAAAGGAAAAGATAGAAGAAAGTACAGTGAGGTGAGATGATGGGGTTGGCTGTGGTGGATAGATGATAATAGTAGTTGAACGAACGAAGAAAAACTAAGAGGAAAAAAAGACAGGTTTCGTGGGACGTAGGCGGGCGTGATATTGTGGCTAGATGCGGATGTGGCGGGAGGTTTTAACAAGATGAGGAAGGGGAGGTAATCTAAGAAAAAGTGAGGGGGGCCTGTAAGGGAAAAGCATTATGTTAGAGGAGGAGGAAGGCGTGAGTTCTCACACACACACACACACACACACACACACACACACACACACACACACACATACACACGGCCAAGCGTGTGGTAAGACGAAAGGAAAGGAAAAAAGTTGGGGAAAAAGATATGAAATGGTGGTGGATGATTGAGATTTGGATGTTAACCCTCTCCCGAGAACTGTCAGTCCATTATTCGCCCCTATTAACGTAAAAATGTCACACACAACTAACCTTAAATAGAGAATAAAATTTAATTTTTTTTTCAATACAAATTAAAACAACAGGAAATATGAAGGAAGTAAATAAATAATAATAAAAAAAATCAGAATACAAAGCAAAAGTAAATAGTAATCGTAATAACTTTTAAAAATGAAGAACACCTAGAAAAAAAAAAAAAAAAAACAGCAATAAAATAAAGCACACAAAAAATTTGAAGTTAAATGCAGGTTACTTGACGAAAGAATGAGAAGGCGGCGTTGGTCTTATTATTATTATAATGGATTAAATTGTTTAAGGAAATAGAAGAAAAAAAAATGTAAAAGCTTGCTAAATAAAGAATTAAAATAAATACGGCGTTAAAAAAAGATGTCAATTTAATATATACCAAGCAACGTCTTCAATATCCATAAATTTTACTTGTATTTTCATTTTGTTTCATGATTTTAGTGATTGCTTCTTCGTCCGTCCCAACGTCTGCCCCTCTACAGAAACGGCAGCAGCTGAAGTTAAGGTGGTGGTGATGGTGGCGCATATGAAACTTGCAAAAATCTCGCTTGGGTTAATCTGTTATATACTTACACGTGTGAGATCGCGTGCACACACACACACACACACACACACACACACACACACACACACACACACACAGTATGCATATATGGTGTGGAATATAGACACACGTCGGAATCAGTTTTCAGGCGTGTACGAATTTATGCAAAAAAAAAAAAAAAAAAAGAAAAAAGTCTAACCGATGCGCTCACACGAAGAGACGCACACTTATAAATGCACACATATGGAAAGAGTCATATTTGTAGATGCAATAAGGCCCTCTAATCTACATATATTTGGACATAAGGACTCGCTTATGCATGAATAATTCTCACACGAGTACGCATGCATCAGTGCAAAGAAGCATGCACTTCCACTAAGAATACATATTCAACTATATACAAATATTCTCACATATAAACATAGAAGATATAATGCTAAACGACATGTTACATATATACACACGAACAAACGTGTCTCCTACATAATTTCTCAACTCTCTTTTTTCTATTTAGTTTTCTTTCATCTTCCTTTACTTTCTCATTTTTACGCTTTTTCTTTCTTTCTTTCTTTCTTTCTTTCTTTCTTTCTTTCTTTCTTTCTTTCTACAAGCAATTTTACTTTCTTATTCTATCCTGTTTTCTTTTTTTTTACTCTCCAACCACTTCACTAACTTCTTTTGTCTTCTCTTCCCTTCACTATATTTATTCCTTCAGTCTTCTCTTAAAACTTCCTCCCCGCCTTTATTCTCCTTTTTCTTTCCCCCTCCTCATTCTTATTTTTTTTTTGTTTTTTTCCCCATCCATTTTTTTAATGTACATCCGGGCACTACCGACACAACTGTCACTTTCACATGTCCACAGAAGCGGTTCTCGTCTGCTCCTCTCCATCCCTTCCTTAAAAAAAATGTTTATTCTTTTTGTTAAATTGACTTTTTTTCTGATCCCATGCAACTTGTCTCATTTATTCCTAGCTTACATATTTATATTTCATTCTCTATATTTTATCAAAATTTAGCTTTAATTAACATTTTACATACGCACGCGCGCGCGCACACACATACAGAGACGAGTGTTCATCAGATGTATATCGCACATATATTTAAACCCCTTTCCACTACCCCTCCTACAATGTCTTGTATTCAACTGCCTCTCGTTCTCATTCACTTCATACTTGTCTATCTAAGACTACGTGTCCTTTATCTATCATTACATACTCCTTTATTTCTCATATACAACGTCGCAAACAATCCATTTTTTATTTTTTCTTGATCATTTTTTATATGTTTGCACTCTTTTCCTCTTCCTCCCCTCTTATTCCTGCAACCAAGATATTTCCTCTTCGCTATACGTTCTATCACTTTTTCTCTTTCCGTTATTAACCTTTTCCTTTCTTTTTCATCAGTAATATCTCCTTTTTCTTCACTGCTTCTTTCTCGCTTATTTGACTACATTTTTCTTTAAAAAAAATGTCCTTTCTTTTTTGTTTCCTTCCTCAGGCTTTCATTCCTTTTCTCTCTGTCTTCTTTGGCCATCTTCCTATTTCTTCTCCGTTAAAAAGGTCACTTATTAAGCGAGGAATCATCTTTTATTCAACATAGCTTAGTGGTGTTTTACTGCCTAATGAAACATCAGGCGTCTCTGCTTCGACAGCTTATTCCGAAGGGCGAGATACCGTCTTGTCCGTATAGATTGATTGTACAAATCTAACGTAGATCTGTGTCATTCGCCATCGATTTTTTCCTATAATTATGCCACACTAAGGCTAAGTGATATTTATCCATGACCTCTTCTAAATTGCATTTTTCCCCTTGCAGTACCGTCTTTCTGCCAGAAATGCTCAATTACCTCCCCTCATATTCAGATCCATGACTAATGTAAAGAGTCGAAGGGCTGTTTCTTTTTTTTTTTTTTAAAAGAATTCCGATAAGAGTTTCCATTAAAAGCGGAACAAATTTTACTTGCCAAAAATTACACCCGAAATATAACGTTATATTGTTTTAATAGCAACGAACTCCTAAGCGCGACCGTCAATTGCTTCATATTCATTATATACATTCGCACTGCTTCAGTTGTCAAGTAATGATATCACTACTAGTCAATACATCCGTTGAATCTATAATTCATTCATTCATTCATTCATTCATATATCGACGAAGAATTGTATTTTCTTCTTTTGCTTTTAAGCACTTTTTCCTTTTCTCTCACTGAGGACATGCTTCATTACAGTTTACTCATTTTATGGATATTTATCAATAAATTTTTTAAAAGAAAATCAGTAATTAAAAGAAACAATTTAAAGAAATGTAATGAAAGGGACAAATGATAGTTTGCCTTATGATTTGATACGCGCGCGTTTTCTTCGCTTCTATATATTTTGTTTGTGCTCTAATCTAAATACCAACTTAAAGTCAATATGAATGATGAATGGACATACGCATGCGCGTGCGCAAACACGCACGCACGCACGCACGCACAAACACTATATATATCTCCGTGGTTTCATGATTGACAATAAATTTCTATTATTTTTATTTTCGACAAACTGTCATTAAAAAATGTAGATAAGATAAAAAAAAATAAATTGATGTTTTAAAATATTTACCGAGAGATTTGAAAGCAGATTACGATATACACAAAAAACAAACATTATTTTTGTAGGTAACAATCTGTTGGTTAGTGGGACAGTGAACGAAGGACACTTAAAGGACTATTATTACTATTGTAAAAGACACAAATGAATCTTTTTTTCAGTGAGTATTGTGGTCTGCGAAATCTCGTGCATGTTTAAAGCAAATCAGGGTTGTCCCCCTTATATCGCTTCGGATATCTTTGCGATATAAAGAAATAAAAAAAAAGAAATGTCTGTTGAAGGATAAGCATAAATAATTATGATAAAATAGGAAACTTATTATTTTTAACAGAATGTGAAATGTTTAATAATAATAATAATAATAATAATAATAATAATAATAATAATAATAATAATAATAATTTCTTTGTTAAGCAGAAAGTTATTGATTTTTATAAAATTTCTGATAAAATGCTAAAATTAATTCTGTACACTATTTTAGTTAATTTTGTAATAATTTCGATTTGAAGCCGTTTTTGAACTCAATCAGGTGACACTGAAAATTTTAAAACATCCTTATCTTTTGTTGAATAATAGACAATTTACCTTATATGACTACAGTGCAATGTGTGTGTCTGTGTGTGCGTTTATCTGTGTCTTTCTCTGTGTATGTGTGTGTGTTTCACTATGCGCGCTTATATGTGCGCGCATGTACGTGTGTTTGTGCGTGTGTGTATTTGTACGTGTGAAGTTATTTCAGGTTTTAAACAATTAAAAACTGTCGATAAAAGTTAATTTTGAAAAAAAAAAAAAAAAATGAAACAAAAAACAGCAGCAACAAAATATTAATATTATATATGCATTAATAAAGTTTGTCCGTCACCGAGACTTTGATGGCTGCTCATAAAACATCCGTCGTATAAAGGTTGTTCTGTGTTTTAACTATTTTTAGTCATTAATACCTGCAACTTTTATTTTCATTGGTAGCTTACTTGGAAAAGATAAATTCAAGCATCTTAAAAAGAAAAAAAAAAAAATCAAGGCAGAATTCTAGTTTTTAACAACACCAGAAATTACATCGGCTAACGACTTACAGGAAATTCACTTCACATTTTGTGACGTTTGGGAAGGCATGAGCCCACAAATCCATGTGCTCTCCCGAATCGGTAGATATGTTGATAAAATATTTTGTCATTTGTATGATCAAATGAACAGGTGAAGAAACATTTAGGAAAATGACCCCACTTAATTACCTTAGCGGCCCAATGTCGAAGTATCAAAAATCTGTTAACGTTAGTATCAAACTTGACATGGTTTATATATATATATATATATATATATATATATATATATATATATATATATATATATATATATGTATGTATGTATGTATCCATGCCCTGAGAGACTACTGGGCCGTAAACTCACCCCTAACCTCAAGTGAAACTCGTACATACGATCCATCGCTAAATATGCAAAAAATGGCTATGACCCATCATGCCACTCACATTGTAGCAAACCACTCACATTTCTTTCGTATTCCATTGGTGAGAGTAAGTTTCACTCAAATTGCTTCTTCCCGCGAACCACTGCCCTGTGGAACCGACTCCCAAGAAGATGTTTCCCCAATCACTACAATCTTAACTTGTTCAAGTATAGTGTTAACCATTTTCTCCCGCCCCTATCCACATAAATTGTCTTTTACTGTAACTCGATACCTCGAATGGCCCCTGGGCCTTGTACGGTGTGAACCGCACTGTAATATATATATATATATATATATATATATATATATATATATATAGTCGCAATGAAGAGCTGTGATACAGCGAAACAGTACTGTCTGCGAATAACATATATATATATATATATATATATATATATATATATATATATATATATGCAGGCATATCTTCATTCAAACATGTTTATTTGAATAATATAGACATATTTTATATTGATCCTTTGTCTAATCAGTTTCTTGATGTTAAGATGAAATTCATCAAAGAAGCAGCTGTAGCGTGATTTTTTTTTTTTTTTTTTTTTTTTTTTTTACCAAAGTACTTTCAATCTTTTCCAAGACCATCTTCAGAGGTAAATTGCAAAGACAAACTTATTGTAACTGTGAGAAAATCTGCATTCCGTTGTGATGCTGATTTTTAAAGAACACGCGCGAACGGGCTAGTTATAGTTATTTTACTTTTTTTTAATATTCGTTGTAGTACGTAATTTTTTGCAAAACAAGCGTTTCAGTATAAGGAAGCTGAGCGGAAATTGGGAGAGAGCTAATATAGCATTAAATGTTTGTTATATGCACTTTAATATATTGTTGTTATAGTCTTAATAAATTTTGTTGTGTGCTGGTTGGTTGATATATATCAATATATATATATATATATATATATATATATATATATATATATGTTTAATTAAAGACGACAGGTAAGGTACTGCGATTAAGCCTTTTATTTAATTTTTCTTGTGTTCGAACAGGTGATTTCTTTTCTAGACACAGAATGTGTAGGAACTAATCAAATGTTATGTAATTCCGAGCGCTTTCAACTATACTTTTAGCTATTATCATATGATTTTGCTTTTTAATTGTGTGTATGTTTCTAGAGGTATAGGAATATTTATTTTCCGAACACTGTCAGCACATTGTGACCGTGTTCGTAGTTAATAGTATTGAGTGTTGGCTTTTTCTTTTTTATTATTAAGGCTTCCATTACTTTTGATCTTTTTTTTAACATGTAGATGAGGTTATTATATTTGTATTTTCTGCTAGCAGATTTCGGGTGGGGTCTGGTAAGTTTGTGTGTGTGTTTAAATGGGTTCTAATGGAGCTGTGGTCGGATAGGTGCAATGTAAGGCTTTTGGATAGGCATGTAGATAGCATAGTCTATCCGAATTTAAGTAGTGAATCGCATACAGAAATTCGGACCGGTACATTTTTCGCTTAACCTACGTGGAAATCGTATATAACGAAGAAAGTATGAATAATTTTCAAAGCTTCATCTGGTATATTTTGAACATGATAGCTATTCCCTAGATGTATAATGTAGATTCTTAAGTTGAATTTCTTTATAAACTATGTTTTCAACAAAACAATTATTTTATAAAGTTCTTTTTGTCATTCTGCTAAGTCCATTTAATTTTCTACTCTGGGTATAGCTTTATAGAGCTGACCACGAAAGAAATATTTGAATATATTGCTAATATTTGTATTAATAATATTAATACAATTATTTCAGTAAACTTACTAGTTTTGCTTTTGTTTAAATAATTCGGTAGAGTTTTAAGATAATTTAATTAAACAGATTGTTTTGATTTATTTACATAATTTCATAAAAAGCATTTTCGGTTCCGCTTGTCTAATTTGAAGTAATGTGAAATGGCAGATGATAACAATAATAACTACAAACGCTACAGAAATATGTCCTGCTGCAATTGTCGTTTATAAAGAAATTTTATAGAGATAAGAAAAATTATTTTCTCAGTCTGTAAGATAGATATTTGACTAGTGAATAAAAAGTGTTATAAGTCAAAATGTTGCTTATTTTCTTCTATCATTATGTTAGAATCAATAAACAGCAATTTTGACAAATTAAAAAAAAAACGTGGCGATAGAACAAAGACAGCTATCACAAAACGGTCAAAAATGATGTTTTATATGAAGTTATTTTGAACTACATCTTTGTTAATGCTTTTGCGTTATCTGTAAAGAAAGCTTCTGTGACCTTTTGTCCCATTGTCTTGTATTCAGATCTGATCTCATTTTCCGATAAGTAGGATACATAGTAGTCCTGAGAAAAAAAGAGACACGTTGCAATTTTATTTTATTCAAAAGATATTCCCTAATTTTTAATATTTCTAAAAAGTCCACTAAAATTAATTCTCATGCTCTTAGGCTTTGGGATAAGGTGCCTGTTTTTGCCGCCATTAAAAATCCTAAATAAATCTGTCAACACGTTTATAAAAATTGAACATATATGGATTAGCATTGCCTAAAGGAATTGCCGATATTTTCTGCTAATATAAGTTGTTAGATTTATGCAAAAATAGAATTTGATTAAAAAGAGACAGGTGATGCTTCAGCTTCTTAAGTAAATAATTAGGCTTTGATTAAACTAGTACAACCAAAATAGACGAAGTCGATGAGAAATTGTTATTGACTTTAACATCAAGATCTTAGAATTACTCATTGAAACATCAAATGTAAAAAAACCCAAAAAAACTCAATGCCAATGTATGAGAATATTGATATAATTTTTCAATAGGAGTTGATAGATAGTAGATAGCCTATTGTCCGATTTAAACCGTAGTTTATCCCTTATTTCTTGTTTAGGATTGAGTTTCCGATTCCTTATAAAGATTTCTCATTCGTTTTTCACTTCCAGTAGCTCCTTTGCGTCTTAGTGGCATTATCACCTTGCTTGGGGTGAATTAATTAAAAATATATGTTTGCTTTTACATACACATATGTATTAAAGATCTCTATGTTAACATCTATATATTAACATCTATGTGTCAAAATAGACGAAAGTAGCTGCGAAAATATTGTTTATTTCCTTCCATTAATTCACGTATATAAAAAGTAAAAAAAAATATTATATAACATGTTTCGTCGTTTAAAAGGACTTCTTCAGATTAAAATAATGTTCTCATTAATAAGATTATATTTCTAAAGAATTAATGGATTTTTATAATTCATCTATCCGATATATTTTTTTATTACTTTTAACGTTATTTTTAGTGGATAACCAGAGCGTTTGCCCAAATATGGGAATCCACTAAAAAGGACGTTTAACGTAATAAAAATATAATATAATATAATATAATATAATATAATATAATATTATATAATATATATATATATATATATATATATATATATATGTGTGTGTGTGTGTAGGAGGAGGTGGAAAATATAAAAGAAAATGTCGCTTATAATTGTGCGGCGAGAGAAAACGTTGGCGATGTAGAGACACTAAATTTCAAATTTTAGAATTTTCTCGAATAAAAAAGTAATATATAAAATGCTCTCTCATAAGTCGTAATGTATATCCCTATGTATATGTGTTGTGTAATAATTTTTTAAGTCACTAGAAGTGTACACTGCACAGAAATTGAAAATTCGTCTATCACCATGCAGTGGTCAGTTCTGATTATTTATATTTGGCGGAAATCAAATTTTATGTTATCTTATAAAAATCCCATAATTATTCAATGAGGAATAAAATATCATTAGTTTAGTTTAATATTCAAGAAGTATTGAACCGTAACAAGCAAAATGCGAAGTAACATACAGTTTTTGATAAGTACAACTGTAAAATTATTTCGAAAATACCGTCATTTTTTACGATACAAATAAACTGGAAATCTTTGTTTTGTTAGGATTTGATATTTTATTTATATAACACGCATAACATCTACTGCTGTAATAATTATATGAAGCTGCAAAAGTAGATAGATTCATATATTCGATATTGTCGTAACCTGTCGGAACTCTCAATCTTCAATGAAAACGTAAGCACCAAAATTCATATGACAAAAATTGGCTTCATTTTTTGGCCGACTTCACGCACTCACTCCCAAGGCAAAAAAAAAAAAAAAAGAAAAAAACATTAATTAGTTATAAAAACATTTTCTACCCAAACAGTAAAAACCTGCACAACTTCAGCCAACAGATCATTTTTAGCTACTTCAGCACTATAAAAACTGCCACCAATTGGAATACGAGCCAGAGGACTCATCCAAGCCAACACGGTCGTTTGTTTGCCTCTCTCTTATTTTGACTGTGTACTCGCCGGAAATACCTATCCAGTGAAGGCTGATGCCGACGATAGAAGATAGCTACAGAATCCCCAGAAATCCATTGTTAACATCAGCAAAGTTCGCTGCACGAAGACCACTACTCTTACTATGCGATAAAAACCATATATTTGCATATATTTGCATATTTTCTTCACGTAATCTATCTCAACTATGATGCAATAGCGACTCTTTCGTATGCGGTAAGAATCCTGAAACAAGCTCTCTAATCATTTTCGTATACCGCTAGAGGTCAATAAAAAGAGTAAATAAATTCTCCATTCCACTTTTAACAATGCCCCCATGCCTATTTCCATGTGTTACCAGTTATTCCTTTTTTGTTAGTGTGAATAAAGGAACCCCATACCAACTTTCATATTGACCGTCATCGCAACAAATGATGGCCCCGACATCAGTAACATAGCGAATATGCAACATTATGTCAGTAGTGGATTTTGTTTGGCGATATATCAATCTCTATGGGTTATTTAATGCCGAAATTTAAATATTTTGTACATCATTTCATACTTTTAGGGTAAAGGTATTTTTCTATGCACCTCAAAGCCGCCAATCTCCCGATCAGAGGCCTTGCTGCCGGATGTAGTTTATCGTCATACTCAGGACGAGCAACAATATGGGCACTCATATAGAATGTATCCAAACTTTTTCTTTAAAATCTCAAACGTGAATCTCGTTCACACATACACACACACACATAGACACACATGCGCATGCGCGTTTATGATTCTTTAATTTCCAGTTTGCAAATGAAAAAAATATAAGTCTAATAATATAGATAGTGATAATTTTACGAATGAAAGCAACTCGATCTCAATCTGTTTTTACATTTCTCTCGATTCACCACTTTATGTGTGAGTGTGTCAAAAACATTCCATATTTCCTGGCTCTACAAACTTTTCACGTAATCATTCCCATGGAATTCAAATATTCACTTGTCAAAGAAGGACAGGTGCAAGAGTCTCTTTCTCATCTGACCTAAATTCATTATTAGCATCCCATTCCTTCACCGAACGAATGATTCTAATCTTATCTAAACCTGAAAATAATTACCAACTTTTTCCAAGGTTCTGCTTTGTGTAAACAAAACTTGTTACCGCTGTATATAATAATATGTAATAATATATAATAATGTATATAATAAAGCAGTATCAAATCTCATTTTGTCACACTATATAAACAAAATCTGAGCCTTAATGAAGAATTTTGCCTGAAATGGCGATTAATGGGAAGGAGGGAAACAGAGAATGTATTAGTGCGGAAAAAATAAAACTAACAAACAAAAAACAAAAGAAAAACAAAAAAAAAAAACATAAAAAAAAAACCAAAACAACCGCAGCTTTGTGCTGTCATGGGCGATGAATTAGTAGTTAGAATTAAAGGCCACAAAATTTAGGATTCAACCGCTTTTTTTTTCTTAACTCAAAAACATATTAACTATGATGGGAACTTTATTTCTAAAGCACAGAAACGAGTCTCACAAAGTCGTTTGTTACATTTTTCAGAATTGTTGTTTCATTCAAACATCCATTGATTGGTTCCTTGTCAAACTTTTCTTAATGTTAAGAACTCCAGTTTGGAAATCTCGTCCTGAACTTTTTATATGGTAACAAACTTGAAAACGTTAGTTAAAAGGACACAAAAAACGACTGTTATAATAATCATGGAAACTAGTCTTGTCAAATTGGGGTACATTTGACAAGCCCAGCTGTACTAAATTTTGGATTTACTTTCTTCTCAACGACATTTTATTTTAAAATACTTTCCAAATTCGTAAATAGTTAAATTCAAAATTGTCTAGGGCTGGGCTTTCAAAAGTCGTCCAATCTGACAATGAGAAACTATTGACTCTTCTATTAACCTTATAGTACTATTGACCTTAACTAAAAAAAGCAAGATGGAGAAGTTTTAGAAAAGAATGTCATAACTTATAGGTGGATATTGTGTGTTATACAGTTTTGTTCCGGTAAAAATAAACATTTTTCATTTGTTTTAACAGATTGAGGTTCAAGTCTTTGACCGGTCGCAGATCTTTCACTCTCTGAACTGGAATCGGTTCATTTGATAAAAAAAAACTACAAGCTCTGTGGCGCCCAAGGATAGTGATATACTCTTAACCAGAGAATAAGAGGGGTGGTTGGAATAAAAAGTTAGATTGGAAAATGCATTCAAAATAAATTTATTTTCGGATCAAAAAGGAATGAGAGGAAGGCGGAATAAAGAGACAGGTTGTAATAAAGATACTTGATTTAATAGAGAAACAGGTTGGAAAAAAAAAGAACAATAAAATAAATGGGTGTGGGGAAGGAATAATAGTTGGTAGATCGGAAAAAAAATGTAAATAGCAAGGGCGGGTCTGTTCTTTCCTGATTTGTTCTTTCTAGACGTGAGAATATATTGAAAAATTATGAAACGTATTTGGCTGATTGTTCTTGTTCACTATAACTAATCACGAAGAAAGTAATCTTTATTTTCAATAAGAAAATAATAGCAACTTTTGTTTATTGTGATGTGACGTAATAGTTTAATCAACAAAGAAAGATCTTCCGCATCTCATTGCTTTACGTTTGTTTCTCATTAATTCTGCTTTCACAAAAGCATAGTCGTAGATTAAAGACTATTAATTCAAGACTGTTTAGCATCTCTGTGAATAAACATTTGTGCTGGCTACGAACAAATGCCCATTCGATACAGTTCTTTTTGCAAAGATCAAATATGTAATATGGAATTAGGATAGAAATAAAGAAAATTGAACCCCCGCCTCCGAAAAAAAGGAAAGAAGCTCAATTCCACAAACAGATTTCTTAAGTACACTAATAAGTACTCATTATAAGAATGGAAAAGCATTGAAATCAAAAAACTATTATCAACATGATCTCCTCCCTTGTCAGCGAATAGTAAAGCTTCTGAAAAAAAACTTTTTAGCTGAAATTTTAACGGATCATGTTCATTTGAAAACCATTTTCTTAATAACCGCTTTAGTGTCGTTAAAGAGACAATATGTTACTTTTATCGATAGATCAATAAAAATTTTCACTTAATACTTTTTTTAGCTTTTTAGGGTGTGGTTTGGAGAAATAGATTATATAAGAAACTGTGTCATCTTGTAATGCAACACCTTGTAAATTTTGTAAGTGTGTTTTAATTATGGTCCACTGAACATGCTTTTAAAAAACAGGTGATAAATCAACCGACAAGTGAATGTGAGTTCAATCCTAATAAAAGTAAGCTGACTAGTTGTATCAGCTGTTTCAACAATGCTATTTCAATTATTTTTTTTTTAGATATTCAATGGAATATTTATGATTGCACGGATGAATGTATCTGTTTGTTGGGCCATATATTTTTCAAAAGGTTATATTTAGGTAACTCTAAAGCGATACATAAGAATGAATATTAGAAAATGACAAATCTTTCGTGGTGTCTTTATTTTAGTTTTAATTTCAAGTTAATAGATTAAAATTAATTTTTCCAATAAGGAAAATATTTTTCTGCATTTCAAACTGAATTTATATTGATTGGAATGAAATATTTTTGATTATCAATAAAAATGCTAAAATCATCCATACTGGCAAACTGTCAGCGTAATTCTCTCTATTAAAATATCTTTAAAAAAAATAAAATATACTTTTCTGCAACTTTATTTGAGGAAGGTTAGTTGATTCAAAGTTTAATTTGATTTTAAACGAATATTATTTACTTTCAGTTTAAAATATCACAGAAAAGCATTTTTAACACAGAGGTAGGTGTTTTTTTTGAGATGTTGACTGCACTTTTGAAAGATTTGTTTTTTGGAATTTTCCTAAGAGGGACATAACTGCAACAATTACTTGACGAATATGATGTAAACGCCTTATTTATATAATTTTTTTTTAACTACATATTAATCTTAAGAAATATAAATATATTCTAATTAATCTAATATTTTATTGAATTTTAGGTACTTTGGTTTTATAGTTTAACTTACGAAGACGCTTGTTGAGGATATGTTAAAAATTACCAAAAAATTTTTTAATTTTCTGTAGTTCCCTCAGATATAATGTCGCGTTTTGACATCCGTATTTACAAAATTGACACGTTTATGCACACATAAAAATAAATTGAAAATTATTTTAAAGTATTTGGGATAGTTGAATTGTAGTGAGCATTTCCATTGATGATTTGTAAAAACGATATCGCTTAATAGCTACAAATTAATATATAATTTTAATCTAATCTAATTAAAAAAAACATTTCATGTAAAAATTCATTATTCACCGTGTATATTTTCTTAAGACAATATATATAATATATTATATGCATATATAATATATTTTATGCATAAAATCAATTAATATATTTTCTAATTAAATAATGTCATATTCATAAAATTAAATAAGTGGGGATTAACAGATGTAAAAAAATAAATTTTTGCAAATATTTTCAAAAAAAATAATTTAATTCATTTATCCTGAAAAATTAAAATCAGACAATTATCTGAGTTTTCCAAGTAAATGTGTTTTGAACTGTAAAAAGACGCTCAAATTTCTTATACTAATTTATGGTTATCCACTGACGCAAGAAAAACAAAATATTTAACCAAAATTCTAAAGGATAAAAAAAGTATAAAAAAATATTAAAAAATCCTTTGGTCTTTCCTCTTAATTATGACATTAAGATTTTAGCAATAAAGCTTTGTTTTCATTAGTGTTAGAGAATATAAGAAAAAATACTATTGCGGAGAGAGAACAATAAAAGAACAAGAATTAAGAAGACAGAAGATAACAAGTGACATTGCATTTAAATATTTGAAGATCAAAGTTGACTGGTAAGCAAGAGGCCGGAAGAGAGTTACACAGGTGATAGAAGAAAATGTTAGCATAGAACTTACGGTTTTATCTAAAGATTTCAACTGTAAAATGATGAGACCTTACCGACAATACAGGACTGCAATTAAGTCCATAAAATCTAGGAACATCAGAACAGTTTCCATGATGGTATTTATAGAAAAGGCACAGGGAAGCTACGTTATGGTGGTGGGAAAGTGACTGAAGACGAGATGCCAGGTAGGGACCAATAACATTGCAGATTCTTCTTTGGCTTTTATCAAGAATCTTTAAATATATAGTAGGAGCGTCAGACCAGATGAGGCAGCAATATTCAAAGTAAAGACGAATGGTATAAGGTTCTCTGCTTATAACTAAGGGACATCGGAAGTTCTTAGGCTTTATTTGACAGTTTGGGTATAAAATAATCTCACTTATCTCAACTGATATTTTCTAATCGTAGCTTAGATGTGGTATAAGGTCGAGAGTGGGGTACACACAGTGAGGATCGAACTCACTACTCAGTCGTAATCGTTCTAGCGAGGTAAGCTAGCGAACCATTACACCACGTTGAGGTGACGATATTCTAGCAGAATCATTAGAGGTTCACCTTTACTATCGCATTTGTTGAAAGAAACTCTAATGACGAAGCTCAATAATGCAAACGAAACGAATTGAATCATGTATCAAAATTTCAATCAAGTCTTTATAACACTTCTTATATTTGATGGACCGCCGTATCATTTGTGAGTGACTCCGAAAATACTGATTCATTCAAAAGGCAATTCAAACAAACTTCTCATGTAAAACTGATAATATTGACATTCAGCTTAGATATAATCATAAAGATAAAAGAGTTGTTATATATGCCATATAATCGCCTTGTAACATTGGAATGAAGCCTGCAAAGTGCCGTTTTTGCGAAACACATTAATTGTAATTTATAGTAAGAAGTTGTTCAAAAGAAAACCAAGAAAGCTGTATTTGCATTTTGGGACAAAGTCAGTATTCATTTCAAACTCAATAGATGTTAACTGTAGCAACAGAATATTTTTACAAAAGCAGGATTTCGTTAGAACAACATTTGTATAAAGACAGACATCCGTAAGCATATCTCTAATTCTCTTCCGATGAAGTCTATAGATAAGAAACGTATGATAATCTAATTTAATCGGATTATCGATTTGAACAGTGTGGGAAATATCGCAGAGGTGAGTGGGACAAGATGGTGCTCGAAAAATAATTTAATGAAATAATTAGAGAATTCATGTTAAGTTCCATGTGAACATCTTGCATATTTGTAGAATTATGAAACATTTCCTTCTGTAAATGTTAAATGGGATAATTTCTTTAAAATTCTTATTGAAATGCACCCACCGGAAAATGACCAAAATGGCCGAAGTTGTATTTATGATAAGAAGACGGCAACTCAACTGAATATATCCTTGGACCTAAAAATTATTTTTGGAGAGTAAAATATTAGTGAATAACAAACAATAATGGAGTCTGAAAGAGAGACAAAAGCAAAAAAACAGCGTAAATATTTATTTGGCTCATCACCGTTTGATCAAGAACACATATGATACTTGTCTTTGAAAACTTGCTCGTATAACTTCATTGCTGTTAAAGTTGTTACCGATCTTGCTACAGAAACACGTATAAAATGCAAAGAGAATTATGACATTTTTTTAGCATTTACTGAATAATATACTCATTGTTAATGTCTTACAAGATTATTAGCACACTGACCCTGAGTGAAGGCTATATAGCGTTGTCGGATTTTATGTGTTCAGATTTATATCTAAGCCTGGAGATCCTTATGCTGGTTAAAACTCAATTCAAGTATAGTACACTTAATTTTAATGGTAATTTAAGCAATCAACCCTTTTTAAGGTGACTCCACATTATATTTTATAACTTATTTCTTTGAAATATTATTCTTTCAATATAATATTTAAAGTAATTCATTCTTCTATATGTATTAAATTGCTAAATCGTTCGATGGAAAAGCATTGCACATTTTATGTTAATGGAGAATTAATATTAATTGTAGGGGACAAAAGTTACAGATCGATATTTTATGTCAAAATTACAATCCTCGGTCATTTAGTGACGCTTAGCAACACTCAGCTTTAATTAGGGCCTTCGTTAAAAGAAAAAGATACAATTTTAATTAACTAGTTAACGGTTTTATTTCACTGTCAAGCATTGGCTAATACTTGCGTGGTTTAGGATGAAGCATAATAATGAGAATGAAGTTTTTTTAGAAGTTTATTTTTTTGTAGATTTATCAAGTGAAAGTCTTCCGAACTGTTTTTGTAGATCAGGCATGAGTAACCTTTTCCTAGAAGCGGGTCACATGAGGCATGGCTTCTCATCAGGCGGGACGCACTACTAAAAAATGCAAAGTAATTTTTCATTGAAGGTACCTCAACCATTTGCCCTACAGAAGGCCGTATGCGTAAGCATCTGCCTTAGAATTAGGGAAAAGTTGATTTTTCTCTCTTCGGTAAAAATATATTTTCTATCAAAAATTGAAGTATTGTTATAATATTATCACTGCTATCAATGCGATTAACACACCATATGTCTTGATACATTGTGAAAAGCAATATTACTTGAAAAAAATCAATGTATCCAATATGAATATGATTTGTGTAGCGAAGAAAAATTGAATATAAATCGTGTATATAATACTTTGATACTAACTTCCCAAAACCTATTTTACTGAGAGAGAGAGAGAGAGAGAGAGAGAGAGAGAGAGAGAGAGAGAGAGAGAGAGAGAGAGAGAGAGAGAGAGAGAGACAGGCAGACAGACAGACAGACAGAGACAGGCAGACAGATTGACAGAGAGAGTGAAACGAAGTAAGCAAAATTTTAATAAATGTTACTTTCTTCGTGAAATTATGTGGGCTGCAGTTTCCCTATGACTCTTGTAGATGTTGTAAAATAGCAAGAAGTAGAAATAATTATAGTCAAGAAACAATTTGAGAGAAGATCGAAAAGAAGGAAAGATATGAATGGTTTACAGCAATTGGGTAAGTTTCAATCCTCGTCCATGCGACAATTAAAAAAAAAAGATTAAACATTTGTTTTCAATTTCTGAATAAGATTAAGACAAAGGTAATTTTCCCAAAATACCTGCCATGTTTCATGCTAACTCTTTGTTTATGCCAAGGAAATTAGTCGAAGACTTTGTTAGGTTAGTCAGCAACTGATCATTTTTAAAACCGAATGCTATTTGATAACAATCTCATAGCAAGAAAGGAATATTGTCTTTTACCTGACCGCTAATGTTCAATGAGAAAAAACTCATCATTAAATAACTTGCAATTGGAGAAACGTCGGTTTTCCATGTTCTCAAGAGGAAACAGAAAGCTGTAGCGACTTTTTTTTATTTCTTGTTTATTTAAATTCTTCGCAGATTCCGCATATAACAAATCGAAAAATAAAAATACAATGTAATCTTAGTGATTGTTAGGAGATTGTAATCGCCATGTAAATTCTGTTGGAAAGTGGATAATTAAGAGTTCGAAGATGAGCTTTGACTATTACCAAAAACTGAATTATTCAAAAATTCATAATTCGGAAGCTACTTTATTGCCTAATTTACTAAAACGAATAAATAAAACTTACAAATTAAAAGAAAAAAAAAAAAACTAAATAAAAAGGAGGTGAATAAAAATAATTAACAAGAGGATGAAAAGAATATTGTGTGTGTTTGATAAACAGAAACTACCTTTGTTCGGAAATTCTTTCCACGTGACTACTGACATTCAAGGGCGTCCATATTTTCTTTATTTGAATTTTTTTCAGAAAGAAAAAGAAAAAATTATTAAAAATATCAGTATAAATAGTTAGTGCTCAAGAAATGTAAAATTAGCCGAATCGCATTTATATTTGCTATAGATTAAGTATAAGTATAGATTATAGTACAGTGTAACCCGGATATAAGAGAGTTGTCGGGACCGGAGAAGACGTCCCTTATATCCGGGTTTGATCTAATTTATATACATTAACACAGGCTCTAATTTGGGACCAGAGAAAATTTCTCTTATATTCGCGTTTCTCTTATATCCGGGTTACACTGTATAAGATTAAAAATATATTCAAAGGCACAGACCTAAAAATAACTAAGCGACTTTAGTACGAACAGTTGGCTAAACGATCAATGCTCTGAATTCTGTAAAGCCGGGTTTCCCAACATGTTTTAATACCCTAAACCCATGGGAAATATTTGATCGATTTTCGAACACCCTAAAATGTAATATCACATTTTAAGAGGAAAAAAAAAAAACAAGTTATCAGTTTTGAATCGCATTTTTACAGCGGGTGAAAAAAAAGACGGACTTAACAGATGTGCTTTTAACTCAGCACAAATTCAACTATAAATTTAACAATTATATTTCAAGGAAAAAGATAATTTGTAAAGAGTGAAATTAATAAAAAAATTGGGGGCATAACATTCAATAATTTCTTTACGCTTGATTATTGTTCATGCTTTTATCAAAACATGGAACGTTCTTGTTGACTACGATCCACAAGTCCGCCTGTAAGATTCAGTCGAATCCTTGATGTTGTTTGGCTAAAGAAAACTAAATACAGGCATTAATTGAATAAATTAGGATTTTTATTAATAAATGCTGACAAAATATCCTTAACACTTACAAGACAAAATGACAACTGATTGCATGATGATTTGTTACTCAAGAATACAATTCACTCTGTTGCAATTCCTGAAAATTTCCCTGTGGGCTTCAAAGTGATGGTCCAAAAAATAAAATTTTCTAGTATTTGTATTATACACGCATGGATATAAATAAATAAAAAAAATATTGAGTAGATGTAAGATTTTATTTGTCTAAAACCCTTACTTTTTATTTGATAGCTTTGACTACGCTTTGAAATTGAGTGGGTCCTTTTGACTGGGCCCTTTTACAAGCTCTCCCGGTAGAAATTTTCGACTCAGACGGCCACAGACCCAATCGGCCGCTGATCCAGTCGGCCACTCACCCAGTCGGCAATTAAGTTGGAAGCCCTAAATGACAAATTTGTGAGTGTTGTACAGAGTGCGATGTATAAATTGTCGCCTAAATTATGCAAAAATGAAAATAACACTGACATCTCATTTTAACAGATATATTTACCAAAATTACACAAAAATAAGCTGAAATACTAAAGAATACATTTATTCAATAAAATCGCCATTGACTTCAACTACGGCCACCAGACGACTTTGGAATCTCCTACAACTCTTCTAGAAGGTGTCCTTGTTTAAGTTGGTGAATGCTGCTATAATCCTTGCCTTGAGTTCATCTTTGGTGTTACAAGGCGTTTTGTTGGGTCTCTCGCTCAACTGCGCCCCACACATAAGGATCAAGGGGTTTTAGACTGGGGAGTTAAGTGGCCAGATGAAAGGTGTGATGTGGTCGCAGAAATTGTCTGACAACAATAACTAGGTTCTTCAACTTGCGTGACATGCTGCAGAGTTCTGTTGCCAGATATAAGGTCTTCCAGCAGCCACCCGTTTGACACAGGGCAGCACAACCGCCTCAAGGCACTTGATGTAGACCTCCGTGTTGATTCACCAACAAATTCGGGAGTAATTTTCTTATCAGAACGATCAGAGTGAGTTTCCCAGGCAGCAGTACTTTCGTAATCACCATTAGAATCATCCAAATCTTTCCGAATCCTCTTGACACCCAGACACTCCGAAATATTCGTATTGGAGCTTCCATCACGAATGCCAAGCAGTATAGCATGCCATTTCCAAATTTCTGACGGAGTGAATTGCAACATAGTACTCTTTTTTTTCACAGATGGTACCCAACTGACCCTATTATTTAGTTTTAGAAAAGATCAGAAACAGAAACGCATAAGTTAGACGAAGTAGTACATGAAAACTGATTTGCGCCAAAGTAATTTTGGGTGATGAATATGCAGCGTATTAGGCTAATGACTGTGTAAGCGGTTGGGTCCTCCATGCAAATATTCAATCAACAGGACAAGAGAAAGCAGATGAAATCCTATTTGGATAAAAAATCCTTTCAAAGGTGATGATGCTGTCAAGATAAACGCAGGTCAAAATTAAGTACAGGGTGCTTCATAATTTTTGAAAGAAAATGATCAGGAACAAATCAAGGCCCACAAATCATAGAGTAATGGAAATTACATTTATTGAAAGGTAAACGGATAACATTTTAGTATCTGCAATCTAAATGATTGCAGATACTAAAATTCTAAAATTATTCTCAATCATGAATAAAAAATGTCAAGTCCTAGAGTATATTAAGATGTCCGCCGTTCAGTTGAAGGCACTGTTGAATGCAAAGTTGTTGATAACGCATGCGCATTCCTCTTGGGTGATCGCTTGTATCTTCTCAATGATGGCTGCCTTTAATTCAGCAATAGTGTGAGGGTTGTCTTGGGAACCCTCACACCGTTATTGCCTTGGGGAACCTCCCGAGGAAGAAATCTGGGGAGTTCAGTTCAAGCGAGAGAGGTGCCTATTCCACTTCAACTTTGCGGCTGATGAGACGCTTCCCAAACTTTCCACGAAGCCATACTATGGTAACATTAGCAGTGTGAAGAGGAAGAGTACCATCCTGCTGGAATCACTGTTCCTCGTCATCAAAGGTTCTCTTGCTCTTCGAGCTCTCGCCATCTGAGAGGCCGCCTGCTTTGTTTCAACAATTGTGAAACACACTGTAGTTAAACTAAACAGCATATTCAGCGAAAACAATGCTCCTTTACATTCTGCAATATTGACTTTTGCACATCTTGTCAAAAAAGATTTCAATGATACCAGATGCCAATCCATTAAAAGAGATGCACATGAACACGGATAACAGAAAATCTCTGGTAAGCAATAAATATTATTGAAAATAATGTTAAAATCAAAAACTTGACAAAATCATTGAATGAAGGAGTGTGATGGAGGTTACAGCATGTCAAGAATCTATATTAAGATGTGTAATACTATGTGTATATTTAAGAAGATGTGTATATTTAATATTGGGTTAATCAAATATATGTTTTTATGGTCTATACCAGGAGTTGGCAATCTTTTGGGGAGCGGGCCAGAAAGATCTGCAGTCGCTCGCAAGAGGCCCATGATATCAAATGTACTATAGTAAATTGGCTCGACCTCAGGCAGCCTTGGTCTGGAAGTTATATTATTTAAACAAGGTTCGTTAATTTACTGTAAGAATAACAGTATAATACGTAACACAATCAACGAAAAATGCAAATTCCTTACTACGATTACTTTGGCCGAGGTTTGCGAACCCTGGTCTATATCTTTTGGATTTATCTATAAAGTAAACATCATGTTGCATGCATTTTGTTTGCTTAAAAACTTGACCCTCTTAAAATAAGATATTTTCAATATTAAAACAATTGTTTAGATATTATAAGCTGAAAGTCACATGATATATTGAACTTGTAAAATATAAGTATATCAAGGAGCGTTTCAGTTTCATTGTTAAAATATTGACTTGCATAATAAAATCTGACATTATATATATTCGCAAAGAAACGAATCACTTATAAATTTCGATTTAGTTCGAGTTGTGCATGGAGAGTTAGCTGCTGAAATGTTTCCATTAATCTCTCCCTGATCTGTCATAAATGCCAAACATGTGATTAGGAAAATCAGAAGAAGACGGGAGAAAGAGGAAGTCAGAAAGGCTAGAAAAAAATGGTGAAGAAGAAGAAGAAGAAGAAATCATAATTACAACGGTGCATGATATAATGATAAGGAAACTGTAAAATGATATTAACAGATATGCGTGTTATAATAACAGTAATGATTATAATATATATATATATATATATATATATATATATATATATATATATATATATATATATATAATATTGCATGTATCTACTTTATTGTGATATACATAAGTACATCAATAAGTCTATAGTTTAAAGATGAAAAAATTATGAATTATGCAGTAAGAATTTATTTTTCAAAATTATCTCCTTCCGAGTTAATGAACTTAATTCAGTGCTAAACATTAATTACACAGATAAAAAATACTGTTAAAATTTCAGATCAAAATTCACCTAATAACTATGTCAGTCTACTGATTTATTGATACACCATTACACACATACACACACACATATATATATATATTGATTTAGGTGCAAAGAATAATAATAATACTTGCAAAAGCACTAATGAAGAAGTGATAGGTATGATAAGTGTATTGGTTGAAGCAAGGAAATTAGGTTATATAGAGATAATTACGATGATGAGAAAAGGAATACGTAAGGTTGCCAACAAGATTATCAGCAACCATAATAACAATAATAATAATGATATCCTTGATTATAAAACTGATAGTGACGATGATTTTGTAAGTAGTAGTAGTAGTAGTAGTAGTAGTAGTAGTAGTAACAGCATTAGAAAGGAAAAAACCTGGTTGAGAATGTAATTAAAGTCATATCAAGTAGCCAAGTAGTAATCTGGATGTGAAGAAGCTCAATATAATTGATGTTCAGTCTTAATTCTATTCTATAGCTTCAAGAAATGATGTTTTTGCTTGTTATGTCATCGTGCTGTAACTGCTGCTGCTGCTGCTGATGATGATGATGATGGTGTTGCTTTTCTATATTCCATCATTAGTAGTCATTATGTATATTTGCTATTAAACATTTCCTCGTGGGGTAATTGCAAGAAATATTTCGGTGTTTAGGGTAATTGCTAAAAAGAGAGAAAACTTCCACTGGCTAATGGGCCATTCGCCTGCAAGATAGCATCACCTAAAAGACTAAAAGAGGATAAAGATTGATTTTTCGTATTAAAAAAAAAAAAAATACAAAACAAGAAAAAAAAAAAAAAAAAACAAAAAAGAAGAAAGAAGCGACAACTTTAAAACATTCTTTATTTGATTTCAGGTCAGACGTTTGTAATTGGCCTCTTGCTGTTGCTGACGTTACTTTAACTTCTCGACTTTTATGGAAAATAGTCAAAATCTGAAATCAACACAACTGGATTTTAATTACTCTTTGAAAACGCTTCGGGCTTGGCGTAGCCGAAAGCTCTCATTAGCAAGGTAGATTATCATGTTCAAGTCAGATGAAATAGCATCATGAACCCCGCCATCCACAACCCGCAACAGAGATGTGCACCTATATGCACACGCACACACACACACACACACACGCACACACACGCACACATGCACCTTATGTACACACTTGTATACACCGCTTTAATAGATGCGGTAAATATAAATGAAGACACACGTGCGGAAGCGATTGCAGAGAAAACATAGATAAACAGAAGTACGTACATAAAAGAATTCCAGGCGAAGCACACTAATGTAAGCACACACATACACACACACACACACACAACACATGCGCACACACACACGCACACACTCTCACACACGCATATATATATATATATATATATATATATATATATATATAATATATATATTATTTGTTTTTTCTGTTAAACTCTGACGAAACTTTAATAAAAGTGAAACATTAGATTGATATACATTTCCTATTTGTTCTTTAATTTATCATCCTGTTCGAATTCTGATCCATATTTGATCTGCATTTGATCTTTAACTCATATATATATATATATATATATATATATATATATATATATACAGTGTAACCCGGATATAAGAGAGTTGTCGGGACCAGAGAATAAGTCTCTTATATCCGAGTTTCTCTTATATCCGGGTTTGGTCTATTATATATACATTAACACAGGCTCTAATTTGGGACCAGATAAAATCTCTTATATCCGGGTTTCTTTTATATCATGGTCTCTTATATCCGGGTTACACTGTGTATATATATATGTATATATATATATATATATATATGTGTGTGTGTGTGTGCGTGTGTGTTTATGTATATAAGTATATATACATAATATTCCAATACGTTTGGTTGTTTTATAAAATAACTATAATGCATATTAAATATATAAAATATTATTTAAAGACAAGTATAATATGTAATTATGTCCATATGTAAGTACTGTATAGAGATCAGGGTGTAGCTATCTCTTTGGAATAATTTTTTAAAATGGTCAGTTTTAAAAGTATAAAACTTTCAACAAGTTTCATTAGGTACTGCATTATATATATATATATATATATATATATATATATACACCAAGTTCTAACTTTTTCCCCTCGCATATCCTGTCATGTTTTGGCGAACGAAAGGTTAAGAAGTGATTGTATGTTTTTTCCTGGTCTGTCGATTGCTAATGCGACTCACACGGGACAGGTAAGTTTTTCCATCACGGCTTCAGGAGATTTTCTGGAAAATTCTTTTATCCAACCGTAGCTCAGGGGTTTGTTTCAGTTAGAGTGGTTGTTCAGAAGTCATTATTTCTTTTTGAAAGTTAATTTCGGCAATGTCATCAAAATCCCTTTACATCAGCTTTCTCACTTCCAGACCTGCATTAGGCGATTTGTTCGAAGTCAAAAAAGAGAGGGAATAAATAAAAGCGATTCTCCGTAAGATACACTCTAATGTCATAGATACATATACGCGTGTATAAAACACACACACACAAAAAAGGTTAAAACTGAATCTCTTACATCGGACACTACCCCAATTAAGCAATTAGTTCAGTGATTGAACGAGTCATTAGATGTTTACACCTTACGGGGGATCCCCAAAATAAATTGTAAGTAGGTTAAATATTATAATGATAGCATTGAAAAAAAACAAAAACAAAAAAACAAAGCAATTTACTGAAATTTATAAATTAATTAATGTTTTCGATTTTAATAATCTATATACAGGAAAACCTCTCATTTACGGACCTCTCATTTACGGACCTCTCATTTACGGACTTCGGGTGCAACAGACAAAATCTGCAGGCAAAATAAAAAAAAAAATCTGCAGTAAAAAAAACCTTCAATTTATGTATTTCAATGTATTTATTAGGTTGGTGCAAAAATAATTTCGTTTTCTCACATAGTAACATATGTTAGAAAACGAAATTATTTTTGCACCAACCTAATATAAAGTATGATACATTAGCGCGTGTGTGAGAAAGTAGCTGTAAGAAATCTCTTATTTTGTTAGTTTGATATCTATATTAAGTATATATTTATGCCATATATATGTATATAGTATTTATATTATGATCATAACTACTGGTAGTTTTATATAGTGGTTTTATAACTCAAAAATAATCCCTTCCAATCTACGGCCAATCGGTCCTCTTTTCCCCCCTATTGGTCCGTTGATGAGAGGTTTGTCTGTACTTTATGTTGCTAAATACTCCACAAACATTTATTGACACTGTTTTTTTCAAAAGCAAATGTTAAAAACAATTCAGTATTAATTTTAGAAATCCCAGGTAAATATTCTTTTTGGTTCAGACCTGCATTATCAGCCGTTATAGCCCATTGAAATCACTTTTTCCGGCTATACCAATGTAATAGATCTAATTGAAACAGACTTCTCTTTTTGTCCGCTTGTAATAATATCGTATCCCCAGTGTGGCTAAGATTTTGTTCGGTGACAGAATAAGGCACCGTATTGTTTGGTTCTCGTGAATACTGGTGGCTCTGTGATCGTGTTAAATAACGGTACGTCATCTATTTCTCCTCTCTTCACGGACTTTAAGGTGGTATCAGCTACTGCTAAAAAAGCAGAATGATGATTTGCTCGTAAATTCTCTTCCAGTTCTACTCTTTACTGATCTGGAGTATCTTTGCCAAGCTTTCCACTCAGAACTGTGTCTGTACTATGTGATTTGCATATAACTCTGTTTATGGTTTTTGCTATCATCTCTAAACTTGATCCCAACATAGAATGTGGACTTGACCGTATCCCTGCAATTGTCCTCAAGAACGGTGTTCTTGAATTGGCTCCTGTCCTCTCTAAACTCTACAATAAATGCCTTGTTACTTCTTGATTTCCTGCTTGTTTTAAATATTCTTTTACAGTTTTTTTTAAAGAACTCCGGCAAATCGTTTGATCATTCTAACTATCGCCTTATTAGTTTTCTACTCCTTTTTGGCAAAGTTCTAGTCCGAAATGGTTAAGCATCTCACCTCGCAGGACCTTCTTTCAGACAAACAGTATAGCTTTCGCTTATCTAAGTGAACTACTGATGTGTTAACAGTTATTGTTGTAAGTACCTGTCAAGATGTAGATAAGAATGCTGAAGCTCTGGTTGTTGCTTGAGATATCTTGAAGGGGCTTGACAGGATTTGGCCTGTTGACCTTTTTCATAACTTGAAGGGTTATGCTATTTTCTGGACACATTTTTATTTGATTCACTCTTTTTTTTTTAACAAATCGCGAGATGTAAGTTGTCTTGAATAGACATTCTTCTAAATCTTTTTATATTAATGCAGATGGATTCCCGGTCTCTATCCTTGGACCTATTTTGTTCTTAATATTCATTAACGTCCTTCGCGATCTAATCAGTTCTTGACTCGTTATCTATGCTAATGACACAACTATTTACTCCTTAATTGTATGTCTGATAGGCTTGATAAGGTCAAAATGGTAGATAATCTAAAAAAAGACTTTCAATCTGTTGTTAACTGGGAAAGAAATTGCGTGTTAATTTTTATGTCTCAAAAATGAAACAGGACTCTTTTATTTATTCCAGAGAATTTTTTGTCTTCCATTAACATGGCTGATGCTAACCTCCAGGAAAGTGAGTCATTGAACTTTCTCGGGCTAACGTTTTCCACTGACATGAAGCGTAAAGATTATAATGAATCAATTGCTAGGTCTGTTATGTGGGTACAATGTGTCGTTCTAGACAATTTTTCATACCAGAATCTATTTTACACCTTTATAAATCTACCATTCGTTCATGCATTGAATATTGCTGTCACATTTTGTCTAGCGCTTCTAGTGAATTTAGAGATTCTTGCAATGTTATTGGTCCTGACGTGTCATCACGGCTTCAGTCACTTTTCCGCCATAAGGTAGTTTGCCTGTGATATTTTAATAAATATTTTCATGGTAACTGTGCCGATGAGCTTTCCTCGTTGGTACCTTGACTTTACGAATTTAAGAGCAGTACTATGGCGACTGGGTCTCATCATTTTACAGTTGAAATTGCTAGACGTAGCCGTAAGTTCTATGCTAACAGTTTCTTCTCTTGTACTTCTCACTTGTGGAACTTTTTTCCTTAATATTAATTTTCATCAGATTCTTTCGCTCTTAGTAAACAGTTGCGTCTTATTTATTGCCGTTTTAAGGGTGAAATGATTAAAAACAACAACATAAAACAAAAAAAAAACAAACCCACACACAAGAAAAAAACGGAATATTTATCGGTATTTGCAATACTTCGCTTTGCTTGGTAGAATACCACAAGTCTTGGGGGTATATAGTTAAGATCGAACTCGTTACATCAGTGATCGTAGACTAGGCTAGTTTGCTCCCCACTACAAAAAAGAGCTTAGCTTAGTCTGACAAAGTTATATATGTAGGACGCTCATTAAAGATCGAATTCACTACAGTAGTAAGTGTATATTTGCTAATTATTTTTCTACGGAGAAACGTTCAAAACTGAAGTGAAAACGAAAAGGCGAGCTTCTTTGGAGTCCATAAATATATTATGTTTTACTTCAGTCAGTTATATACCATACGTGATAAACGCTTAGGCGATCATTTATCTTTCGATACATAACTGACGAGGCATATTTTTCCCTCAGTAGGTTGCCATATCTTTCTGCTGTAGACCAGTTGCCATCCAAGTCTATAGAACCCGTTCTGTCCTGCTATTTACGCATAGCTGGTGGGGGGGGGAGAAGAGGATTCATATCTTTCCCAAGGGCATTAGCACGTAAGTGAATATAAAGGATTCGACTGGAATTCGAACTTGGCTCTCCGATTCCTTTTACTTACATATACATTTTAACAAAATCTAATCTGTTTGAAATATAAAATAAATGAATTTGAAATTCCCACACTGAAGTTCTCTCGTTCTACCCAAAGTCCGGAATTTCTTTTAAAATAATTTTCTCTTCTCGTTTCATTAGCTTAATTCTTCGCCATCTTGTTTTATTTGAACTTTCTTTATCCTTCAGATTTATTCCCACTTCGTTTTTGTGCAAATTTTATTTTGTCTTTTTATTTCACTTCATTCCCCTTCCATTTTTTTTCCTGTTTTATTTGACGATTCTTTTTTTGCTCCTTTCGTTATCATCAGTTGGCATCTCGGCCCAGTATCTTTCTTAAATTCTATTTATTGGACATTGAACGCACACAAGGTTTATTTTCCCTAAATGTATCCTGACCAACGTGCTTTTCACATAGCAACGACTTCGACTTACCCAGCAGTATCTAATTGAGGCTTACACGTCCGCGCAAATGCATCACAGACTATATTCCCCGGTTTTATATTCTATTGTAGATTAGCACACACGAGCCTACGTATTAACACACGCCCACATATGCACATAAAGATATGCACACACTTACGGACACGTATATATACACATATATGTACACATATATGTACACGGGTTTATATTCGCACATGCTGGCGGTAATTAACAAGTTATTCTTCCAGTACAATTAGCTAGGATAGTGAGTTCAATCCCATTGTTGTGGCCTTATGCCAGACTAGGATAAGCTTTGCGAATAAGTACGTATGTAAACTCCTTTACATATTTACACACACGCACACACATATGTGGAAACTATTTACATCTAGGCCACATACATGCATTAACGCACAAACACATGCATGCATACGCACACAAATATACACACACCTTTGCATGCTTCTAAGCTCATGCATATGAATACTAATGCACACACATATAGATTTGCGGACACAAAGGCGCACATATATAGAGGCGATCATACAAACACAGAGACTCATACATACGAACATAAAAAAACCATCCAAGTTGGTCTGAACTAACCTCCAGCATATATATATATATATATATATATATATATATATATATATATATATATATATATATATATATATATATATATATATATATATATATATATGAACAGACAGATATCTGTAGAGGCACACCTATACATAGATGTACATTTTGTTGTACACAGACATTAACATTATGCTTTTACGCAACAGATAAATAGCGATGCATACACATATGGCCGACCCCATGGCTAAAATAGTTATATTTGTATTACTAATGCTAGAGAATTACAGAGTTCAATCCAGGTAAAAGGTAGGATCAGAAATGCTTATTTTCTGGGCAGAAAAAATCTTTTCAGTTGTCGTAACACAATTTTCCCTCTCCGCGACGCCCTATTTTCGCCTTGTGTCATATTAAGCTACATTTAATATATGTCTGAACACTCACCCACACATATTCATTTACACATATACGCAGAGATACAATTCCATATATATATATATATATATATATATATATATATATATATATAGAGAGAGAGAGAGAGAGAGAGAGAGAGAGATAGATAGATAGATAGATAGATAGATAGATAGATAGATAGATTCCTTGATCTAAACATAGAGGGACATACAAAAAACATAAAAAATAAAGTTGATAGTTGTACAAACATAAAAACAGGTAAACGCACGGGCCTGTAAGGATGCAGATACGCATATGTACATAGATTATACACGCACACATATTATAATCACACACTTACATACAAATACGCTTACATACAAATACGCTTACACACACACACACACACACACACACACACACACACACACACACACACACACACACACACACACGCGGGCACGCGCGGAGAGATACACACTTTAATTTGCAGTGCTTATATTCATATGTCAGTGAATGAGATGACCTAAAAAACTATGAATGAAAGGCCCCCGTGCCTCTCTACACTCACTCTGTTCACACTGGACTAGAAGTAGAAGAAAAAAAAGAAGAAAAAAAAAGAAGAAAAAAAAAAACATATTGGCTGCCTATGTCAGCAGTAGGGGAATCGATTTCAGATCAAAGAAGAGGTCAGGCTGACCTTGTGCCGTCTATCATGGAACCGTTTCCAACTCGCCACCTCAGTCGTGGCTGAATTTTTCATTCTTGCACCTTGGACACTGCCAACCACAACACATCCATTTTATTAATGGTACTGCAACGTCCAACAGTTAGTAATTTTGATCCGACCTCGCCTTCTCCAAAACAGACATTACCTAGGTTCCTATTTTCCATTTGGAGGAGCGTCCGTCTTTTCTTTTGCCCACTCCAATACGTCAACTGTCCTTGGACGTCTTCCTCTTTCCACTTATCTTATTACAGTCCTCTTGGTTTTACTTACCCAACTTCCGACCCTTCGAAAATAATCAGCCAAAAAGAAATGTTCTCTATTCCAAGAACCCCCTATCGATACAGATCAATAAACAAATCAATTGTACGCTTAGAAGGAATTTATAGATTATTTTCGAAGTATTTTACGAACGAAATACTTATTATCAAGATGAGCAATTGTGTGTGATTTGGACTTGATATGCTACCGTGGCTCATGTGGTAAAAGTGATCAGCTGGCGCAGGTTCAGTTTTGAAATAAGACACATAATTTTATTAATACAAAATGAATTTTATGCTTGCTAATTTGGATTGAAATTAGTATGAATACAACTAATAGGATTAACAAAATATAACAAAAGATCTAATAGCATTTCATAGAACTATTAAATCTAATGCAATAAAATTGACTGAATAGAACAAATGAATTTCATAGAAATAATAAACAATATATAATTAATAGAACAAACTGAATAGAAGGAAAATGATATAGAACTACTAAGACTAATAAGATACAACTAATAAAAAGAACTAATAAACCTTATAGAATATAACTAATACTATAGAATTAATAGAACTAACTTAATACAATGAGTAGCAAAGAATTAGTAGAACTAAGAGAATATTACTAAGAGTATAGGACTATTTAAAAAAAAACTTTAACTCTTTGTAATTTGTTTTGAGTTCAAATTTTATACAAGATATTTCTAAGCTATTTTCGACATGGTTATACATTTTATAATTCTTCACTTTAGGAGGCTGTTTTTTTTTATTCATTTTTTTAATTTCTTGTAATTCTAAAGAGTTTTTGTTTTTACAGTAAGGTTCACTCTTTACAAGGCCATGGTGCCACTCGAGGTAGAGGTTTACGTTAGGAGGTAATTTGAGCGTTTACCATAGATTTGAACAAGTTAAGATTGTAGTGATCGGGCAAACATGCTCTTAGTGGTAGATTCCGCAGGGCAGTGATTCACGGGAAGAAGCCGTTCGAGTGGGACTTACTTCTCACCGATGGAATATGGGGGGGGGATGTGGGTTGTTTGCTATTATGTAAGTGACATGACGTGTTCTTGCTGTGATGGCTTCAATTGGTCCAAGCACTTTGCGTGAAAGTAGAGGCAGGGCAGCGAGAGGCTTGCTACATCTCGCTGTAGCAGAGAGGTTAAATGTGGAAACTAATTTGTCACTTACAAGGGCTCGGAGACGCTTCTGGACTTGAAGGTGAGGTCTGGGCAGCTCCCGCCCAAATATGACAACAGTACTCAATTTTTGTACTGATCTGGCTGAATTAATAGTATTTATTAACAAATCATTATTTAGTATGATGTTTATAATTCATGGTAACAATTTTTCCTCTTCAAAAACTGAATGGTATGATGTGTCACCGACTTTGCTAATTTAAAGAGCGTAGATTAAATGGTTTTCTGCTATGCATTCATAAGAGCTCGTTTCATCTGCTTAAGAATGGAATACTGGATGTTATCAAAATACACATCAAATGCCATCATTTAACCAACGAAAAGGGATAACAGAAGTAGGGAATATTTTTTCTGAAAATGGCTATTTGCATTGTCTTTTTGAAATATCTGCTTTTCTCTTTTCCTCCTATTTTTGATAGTTTGGGGATCAATCTGTATTCTAGCATTTATTGCTATTTGATTACTGTCAAAGTATCGTCAATAATAATCTTGAATGCGTAGCCTATAGTCAATAAAACCACACCAAATCCTAATTCCTTCACCAAAGACCTACGATCAACCCTTTTTGTGTTTCACGTCTATCTTTCTCTCTCTTACTCTCTTTCTTGCACACACACACATAAACACACACACACGCACGGACACGCATGCGCACACACACAGTTATAGTAGTCAGGGTCATCAAGTCTGTGCTTTTCGTCTGTGGAGATCATATTCTGTAGATGCAGTTCAGGGTAGTCTTTTGGGATAATCTCTGCCCACTGGCATTTGTTTTCTTTGTACTGTTTGTGCAAACACAGTTTCCGTTTTGTTCGCACCAGTAATATATGAAATTTAGTGGCTAAAATATGAACGGAATATTGTGATACTTACATTTACTTAGTTTATTGTTTGCCCAATTTTCTAAGCACATTTTCATGGATTTTCTATATTATCTCTGACAATTTGTTGTTTAGTTCGGTCACTATAAGCGCCAGGATCCCTAAAAAAAATTGTACATCCTAGTGATAGGCAGAGATTTTTCTAAGTTTTGCAGAAGGCTTTGCAGTACCCAGTAAGATGTTCTACTATCATCATCAGCGAATTTTGTTCTAAGTAATATTGCATTTTCTTCTGAAACAAGCAAATAATTTATTGATGTTTTAAAAGAGCTCTTCAGCGTTCGAATTACAGAAAGTATCAAATTCATGTGTTTTAAATATTAGGTTGGTGCAAAAATAATATCGTTTTTGACGTATTTTTTAACGTCAAAAAACGATATTATTTTTGCACCAACCTAATAGTTGCACCAAGAAATGAGCTTAATTACAAAACTGGACTCATCTGACTTTTAGTCATGAAATAAAAACTTTAAATGTACATTTAAAGTTCCTTTGCATATACACTATAATCTGAACACAAAAATGAATAAGAAATCACCCATTTTTCTGAACGAAATGTAGACCTAACAGAACCAAATAAATAGAACTAAATAGAAAAAGAATTAATGTTGTTAACAGAATATCATTAATAGAACAAATGAAACTGCTAGAATAGAATTCGAAGAAATAAAACTAACGACGTCCCCAATATTGGAATAGAGTGGAGTTTCGTGCTTTGTTTTTTCACTATTTTAGTGCTTAGAGGTAATTTTACTTTGTTTAAAATAATGATTTATTAAATTGACAGTAGCGTTCCCAGCATAGATTCTGGAGCTGTTTTATAGAGCAGAAGACTGGTGACTATATGAATTGAGTCTTCTTTGGAAGTTTGTGTCGCTGCATACAGGCCTTTGCAAGAAGGCCTTTTGCTATACGATTTTATAAGATTTGGAAAGATGAAGTCTGAAGAATGTTTTCTTTGTTTACTGTCTAATGGAATCTAATCGATATGATATCTCAGGGATTTAAAAATGCATAGTCAATTCCAGAGATTTGATTATTTTTTAAGAATAGTTTCCTCAATAGAAATCAAAGTTTGAACTGTTTCAACTGCCTTACAACAATTAATAAACAAGCACAAAGTAATACTTTCAAAATTCTCACAACACGTAAGAAAAGAAAAACGTTCATTTTACAAAATGGCATTAGAAATCCTTTTACTTAGAATGTTTTCTAGCTAATTTGTATACGTCGGTATTAATTAAATACTGCTTATAATTAAGATTATTCAAATATTGGAATAAAGAACTCGGAATCCCAAACTAAGAACAAAATAAAATAAGAAATAAAAGGTTTCGTCATATTTAATGTTTTTACGGTAGAGTATGGGTAGCGGCTCGGATTGAGGAATCGGAGAGCCGAGTTCGAATTCCAGTCGAATCCATTACATTCACTTATGTGCTAATACCCTTGGGAAATCCTCTTCTTCTCCAACCCCCGCTATAGGTAAATAGCAGGGCAGACTGGGTTGCATGGATGGCAACTGGTTTACCGCAGAAAGAAATGGCAACCTACTGCGGGAAAAATCTACCTCAACAGTCATGCATCGAAAGATACATGATCGCCTAAGCACATAACTGATTAACTGAAGCTTGTTAGCATTGCCATTTTTATGAAAAAGTTGCTGATATTAAAACATTACAGTTTAGATAATATATATATATATATATATATATATATATATATATATATATATATATATATATATATATAAACTGATTTATATCAGTAAGTATCAACTGATTTAAATAAGTATATATAAAGATATAAACTGATTCAGTTAAGTAAATAGCTAGATATGAACTTATTTATATCAACAGATATGAAATGATGTAGGTAAATAGTTAGATATGTAGGTAATAAGAATTGATTTCGATAGATAGTATGAACAGATTTACATAATTTTATATAGCTTAACTGATTTAGAAATGATTACAATTATTTTTCGCAGTTCAGGATTAAAAACTTCTGCGACATATATTTTTTACATAGGAAATATTGTTTGAACATTCTATGCGTAGAGGATAACCACTTAGTTTAGACTAAAATGGACGCATTGTAAGAGCAACAGCAGCAAACCACACAGTAAAGATCAGAGCAAAGGTGCAAATATGAGTGTCAACATATACCATTGGGAATCGTTTATTTGCAACGGGACTACGAGCATGCACATCTACCGTCAGATGTACAGCATCGTGCATGTTTGCAGTAGTTTCGCGAGAAAATCACCATTGGAATTGGGGTGGGAGTCCGTAGTGTCCAGTGATTGGAGCAGGTTCTACCTTTATGTAAATGATGCGTGATTGTGTGTGCAACATAGACCTGACGAGCGACAACGTCGAAAATGGATTTGCCCAAGACATTCAGACCCATCCCCTAGAACCATGATGTGGGATGCCATATGTTATAACTCTCGCACATGTATGGAGGGAACGTTGAACAGTGTCATGTACCTCTGGAAGATTGTTTAATCCAAGGCAATACGCTCATTCCGCAGATTAATGTCTGTCCACATGATTCACAATCTACTCAACCTGACTCATCAAGATATTCCAAAATTTCTCTGTTCATAAGACTTGTCCCCTATTGAACAAGTATGGAACATGATGGACGACACCTGACCCGTTCAGTTTGTGCGCCTAGAACACTAACTGCATTGCATCAATAGGCAGACAAGACGTAGTATCATGCAGGACGGTATTCGCTATGTAGAATGTTATGCAAGATAAGGAGGCTATACAGTGCATTGTGGGGCTTATGCAAGTAGTGATGTGTATATATAATAATTCGCTGTAATTATGCTATATTAGCTGTATGTTTAATCTTAAAATCGATGAATATGAAGCATGGTGCAGTTTTTTAAAATATTTTATTTATAAGCAGATGGTAACTATAACAGAAAAAATGCCATGGACATGTTCGTGCAAAGGATATCTTAAAAGAGAAAAAATTGCATATGATTGCAGCACAGAACAAACACATTACGAGAAAATATAATATATAATAATAATATATATAATATACATAATATATAGACAACACATAGAAAATCATCGTTTTGTGGGGAAATATGAAACGTCCTGAGCTACTGGGCTAAGTCACGATACTGAAGAAGGTGATGGAAATTTGAGGAGATTTTCTGCTACTTGGCATCCACTGGTAGTCACTATTTATCTAGTAAGACAATGAAAATGCACGAAATAATAATAATTATTATTTAATAATAATAATAATAATAATAATAATAATAATAATAATAATTATGAAACTGATAATTATAAGGAACGAAGGTGCAGTAAAGAGGATTTAGTGTCTATAAGGTGATTGGTTATCCAATAATATGCATCAGCAAATTTAATAAGATATTATTCTGTACAGGAAGAAATGACTGATCTCATTTGTGGCAACATTCCTTATTGTTGAATCTATTATAAGCGAAATTCTGATCTCCCGTGCACTTTGATTAGTTAAGTAAAATACGACCGAATTTGGCTCGCTGTTTGCAGACTTTTCAGACACAGTGGTCAGATGAGTGCTGTTCTAGATTGCCATCATGGCCGTGATTCGAGTCCCGGCATTTACCTGCACATAAAATTTCTTGTCTTAACAGAAGTCTATTTATGCGTTTACGCGGGATATCGTTCAGGTTTCTATGTCTAAATGAACGTAGAAATTGTCACGATGAAAACTTTGGTCTCAACGAAAGAAAGTGTATCATGTTACTGATTTAGAGAGAAAATGATCCAAC
>OZ010576.1:75178159-75183159 GCA_963932145.1 Acanthosepion lycidas
ACTTTTTATTTCACTTGCAACACAACCACTTGACAAAACACCAGAAATGTTGTAACAAAATGACTATTTTTGTAGTGGTGTTATAACATCTTTATGTTATCATTTTTAAATAAATATTATTCGCTCTACTCTGTATTAAGCACTTTTTTATAAATAGTTTTTGTTGTTACTATAAGGTTATTCCATTTATACCAACTTTGTATCCGGATATATATATATATAGTATAGATAATAAATCTGTTGCTATATAATCCAAGTGGATTCTAGTAATATAAAATATTAAGACTAATCTACAAAAAGAGCTCAATGTATTTAAATAGAGCAACTAAATAGTAGTAAACCATAAAATCCAAAATTACCTCATATGGGGTATAAACCTACTACACACACACACACACACACACACACACACACACATATATATATATATATATATATATATATATATATATCATGACTTGGCTTCGAAATCGAATATCCCGTCGCTTGCAGGTATGTTTGCGATTGATAAGTCCAATGCAGGACAGACGGTCGCAGTAGTTGCAGCAAAAAGTCCACGCTGAGCTCGATGGCATAGTATTTTAGTACTCCCTTCTTTGCCTCTTGTCCCTGAGAGCGTCCCTGCAGGTATTTTCAAAGAAGGAAACAGTATGGTTGATGGTGAGTCGCCAGACGTCACAGTTCTCAGCTAGGTTGACCACTGGAGAGCTCACCGTACGATAAAATTTTAGGCAGGCAATTATTCCCCAACCTGAAAACATGTCCAACCCAGCGTAGCTAAGACTTCAGCAGCATGGTCTCAATGCTGGCGATCTTCGCCTTTTCAAGCACTTCAATATTAGAGACGAAGTCACTACAGTGTATGTTAAGGATCATGCGGGGGTGATACCGCTCGAGAAGTTGCAGGTGATCTCTGTAAGTGATCTATGACTCTAAGCCGTATAGGAGAGTGAAGAGGACAATAGCTCTATACACCCTGATCTTAGTGTCCTTTTTCAAGTGTCTGTTGTACCACACACCTTTGTACAGTTGGCCAAATCCAATGCTCGCTCTTGCCGGGGTGATGTGGGGAGAGCGATACTCATCGCCAAGTGCAGGCTGGTAGAGTACCTCTGTCTTCTTTAAATTGACTTCAAGCCCCAAAAGCTTGGCAGCCTCTGTAGAGCAGGAAGTGGTCTGTTGCAAAATCCCTTCTGTGTGGTCAACAAGGTTAGCAAAGCAGAGTTCTTGGATAAATTGCTCCAGGGTCTTTGGGCTTTTAATCGTTGCAGATTAAATAGGCTACCATCGAGACAGTATCTGATGTAGACTCTATCCTCCTCATCAAGAGCTTTCATGGTTTGCTTGATCATTATGCTTAAGATGATAGTGAAGAGAGTCGGTGCCAGAACGCAACCCTGCTTTACACCGTTGGTGATCGAGATCGACCCCCATGCTTCCAGATTTCAGGTTGAATTCCATCAACTCCTGCTTCCTTGCCACACTGCTTTATGGCTTTCATAGTCTCTTCAATGGTGAGCAACTCCCCCAGTTCCATTTTTACTGGTTGTTTGAGAATTGCTGCTTCCTGGATCGAGCGATTAGCACTGAAGAGAGCCTGGAAATGCCCCGACCAACGGTTTAGGATGGACGCCTTGTTTGTAAGGAGCATCTGACCGTCTGCACTGCGCATAAGACTCTGGACCTGATAGATAGGGCCGTATACTTTCTTTAAAGCTTCATGGAAGCCGCTGATGTCTCCAGTGTCTGAATACATCCGAATTTTTTCAGTGAGTTTGGTCCACCACTTATTCTCTCGAACCCTGTTCTGGAAGTCACGACACGAAACGGAACACAGCTTTCTTTATAGGACAAGATGGCTGGGCTAAGTGAGCATGATGAATTGATCTCTTCCTCACCAACAGTTCTTGGATTACCTTGGAGTTCTTGGATTTGCTCTCATAAAACCAGTCTTTGTTCTTCATTGAGCAGAACCCAATACAGATGTCTGCAGAATGCCAGTTTTGAGTTTTTATCAAAGTGTTTCGGGGCGGGGGGAATCTGCTAGGATGTCCACATCTTCAAGCTTTGACTAGTGCTTTTTGGATGTTAGCTTTCACTTCATCTGATTTAAAAACTCCTAACCTTGAATTTTTCTTGGCTTGAATTTAAAGTGAAGCGTGAGTTTGAAGCGAACAAGGCGATGGTCGGTTTGACATTCTGCACTGGGAATCACTTTTGGGAGCATAATGTCTTTTAGGTCACACTGTGACTTAGTCAATGAGGTGACAATATTTAAACCCAGTTTGAATCCAACTTGTTTTCAGTCGGTTTAGAAGATGGTGTTCGTGATGACGATCTGATGCTCTAGTAACAAGCGCCCGTTTGTCGTTACAGTTATCAACACCATGTATCCCAAGCACCCAATTCCAGGTCGCAAAATCTTGGCCTACTGTGGCGTTGAACTCTCCAAGGATTGCCATCTTCAGGGGCGTCTCGTATTAAGCTGCGCAGATCTGAGTAAGATTTATGTTTTCCACAGGGTCTGCTTGTAAAGATCTTGTATCACAGATACAATCCAAGATAAACAGGACACTTTTTAACAGTACAGAGTTTGACCCTTCTGAACTCCTCGATGTTGTTGCGGATGACCGAATGAACAGTATCGAGGGGGGTACCCTAAACAACATAGGGTTTCCTTAACAAAATTGATTTCATCGTCCAAGAAAGACTCTGAAAAAAATCATTGATGCCCTATGAACGAGGGTTCTAATTATGTTTATCTTACGTTTTCCAGGACAAAAGGAATCCCAACGCGTATATAACCCAGCAAATGTTGGCTTCCTATAAACCGAGGTGAGAAAAATTGTCGGTGTCCGATATACTAAGACATCGAAAAGGCAAGTTGAAAATTGGATTCCTTCTCAACCGTAAACCTCAGCGCTGGATGGATACTATTCAGAAAAGGGAGAAACTGATCAGCCTTAACTATATTATTAAATAAACAAAAAGTGTCGTCAACATATCAACAATACAGTTGAGGACGAAGTACATTCCTACGTATTCTCTCTTTGCGAAAGCCAACAAAAATATTGGCAAGTGCCGGACCCAAAGGGGAACCATAGCAACCCCGTCAATCTGTCGAAACATGGTATTATTAAACCTGAATTCGACAGACGACGTGGCAAATTTCATCAACCCCACAAATACAGACTCGGGAATACTAGGTGGAGACAAAGAACTGTGAATCGCAAATCGCAGCAAACATTGTTTCCAAAAGAGGGACACAAGTAAATAAGAAACAGGCATCAAAGGAACACATGAACTTGCCCGAAGAAGACAAATTTCGGATACGGTCAACAAAGGAAAAAGAATCCTTTATGCAAAATCCACTCAAGCGCTGCAACACTGGTTCCAAAAGCGATGAGAGCCATTTGGCTACGTTGTGTTGGGCTGAACCAACCATTGACAAAATTGGTCTCAATGGTGCCCCATCCATATGGATTTTTTGGAAGCCCATTCAACCGGGGACGAATCGACCCAGACGGTCGAATTTCATTGGAAATTTCTTGTGAAAGCAACCCAGTCTTCACACACTTCAGGAGTAATTTCTGAAATTTTGCTTCAATTGAGACAGTTGCATCATACGTATCACCAGATCCTAGCTTTATAAATTTCGAAGTGTCTTCCAAAATCGAAGACATCTTAGTCACATAATCTACCCGATCTAAAATAACAACACCAGCCCCTTTATCCAGTTTGCAGATTATAAGTTCACAATTATTCCTCAAGGAATTAAAAACTCACTGATATTCAGCTTTCCATTTCGATTCAACTGAAGCAACAGAGGAACTAGCAGACATGTGTGCAGAATTATTCAACTGAGCTTTCAAATCACAAACCGCAACAGCAGAAGTAGGCGAAAGTCTTGCCAACTGGGCATAGAAGACCTCGAACTCAAAAAAAAATGTTCTCCTTATCAGACATAGAGGGTGGAATACAAAAATTCAACTCAATGAGCAAAAACAAAGGATTCAAGATCAGTTAATTCATGAGAAGACAAATTTACAATATTATTTAAATTATTAGGTTGGTGCAAAAATAATTTCGTTTTCTCACATAGTAACATATGTTAGAAAACGAAATTATTTTTGCACCAACCTAATAGGTTCCGCTGTACCTCCATATCTCCTATGTACCAATAATTTCAACTTAGCATTATGCTTAGTTGATAATTTAAGACCCAACCCAAGAATCTAGTGTTTTTAACCAATCAAAAAAGGAAATTAAATTCCTACAGGAGCACCACAATCTCACGTATTCCTGCTTTAAACCTAGGTTTCTGGTTGAAAGTTGTTGAATAAAATCCTTAATGAAGACGGATTCAATATATATATATATATATATATATATATATATATATATATATATATATATATATATATATGTATGTGTGTGTGTGTGTGTGTGTGTGTGTGTATTTGTAGATATATATTTAAATTTTTGTAGATATAAACAGTGGGGACAAACAAATGGACATTGCGAATCGATTGGCAAATGATCTAATGATCACTTAAGGCGTGAAACTACCCGTTACCACTTATTATCTCTATCTCAGTTATTTTTCAGCAAACAAGCGAACCCAAATATTTACCATAAAGATTGAACCCCATTCTTTTCCTACATAATCGCAAGCACACACATACGTTGATTACACAAGTTTAGACACTTCGGGAAATTTCAATTTTTCCCCGCTTCGAAAAAAAAAAAGTTCTTATTTATTTTGCTTGTATTTATAAGTTAATTTTACGTCGTTCTTTCAAGGAGTAGATAGAAAATGTGGCATAATGACGCAGAAATCAACGTTGCAGGAGAAAGGTTTGTAAATTTCAAGTCAGGAATGTAAAAAAAAAAAAAATGAAAAAAGGACGCTGTTTATTTGTTGGTGAACAGTTAAAAAGAAAATATCTTTTCTGCCCTCAGTCTTTTCGATGAATGTTTAATGGGTTTCTTACATGCGC